>KL198059.1:166862-210762 GCA_000697705.1 Botryobasidium botryosum FD-172 SS1 | reverse complement strand
AAAAAAAGAACAGCAGCAAAAAGTCGGGTCTACTATTGCTAGTACTGTTTCTGTCACCGACCCTGCGGGGGACGTAACCACTATCCTCTAAACTCTTCAATCTAGTTTGCACAAGTTTCCCCAAGTGGGTTTTTCTCTCGTAAATACATCTTATCATGGGGCCTTGGCCAGTTCGCCGCCTATGTAGTCAATTGTACCTACTTCATTGTTCGTCAATACCACACCCCTTACATCATCATCAGCAGCAGCAAAAATCCCCTCAGCTCTCTGAGCTCACCTCCCCCTCACAAGTCCTCATGAGTGTCCCTAAGAGTCCCAGGCCTTGCTGGCATTGACACAACAGTGTCTTTGGCTCTCTCACTCCTCTGAGACTTGTTTCCTTTTCCAGCTTCCTAATATTAGTTTATTACGGATAATTCGGGGACACGTCCCCCTTGCATCCTCTGCCACCCCGCCCCTTCCTCTTTTCCCTTTTAGCGCTATTTATTCAAAGTCTGGTACTAGAGGTCGTCTTAGGATTACCTGTAGTGACACATGAGGCTCTGCCTGCTATGTCAATAAACCAGCCATTCAAAACAAAAAAAACTTATCCACCGATGAAGGATGAAGATCAAATAGGACCCTGGTTTATGCTTATCAATGTCCGATCCCAAAATGGAAAAAATTGGTGCAAAAATAGCAAAAGAATCGGTGCAAAAACATAATACATTAACCCTTTTCGCATATTTTCAGCCTCGGACCTTAGGCAATTTTGGCCCTTTTTTCGGTGATCTGGCATCGGGGCTTGCTCCAGACTACCCTATTTTGATTTTTTTTGGCATTTGGGCACCATTTTAGCCCGTTTTAGCCCATTTTTGCATGTTTTTTTGTCCAAAACCAGATTTTTTCGGACTTTTCTGCATCAGACATCAAGGAATTTCGTAATTTTCGGCCTCATACCTCAGGCCATTTTTAGGCCATTTTTCGGACTTTTCTGCATCAGACATTAGGCATTTTTTGCCAAAAAATGTACTTTTCAGCATGTAACATCTCCTAGGATAAACCAGGGTCCTGATCAAATTCTCCATGACTTCATGATGGACTCTGCCAAAATCAAGCAAAAGTTGCTTCAATCGCCTCAGGTCGGTGTCTTAACAAAGCATGTGGCATACTGTATCGCAGCGGGCCCGGTGCTGTACCTTACTGTACACGGCGCGAACGTATATGAGGTAGACATCAGTCGGTTCCGGTGAGCCTGTCAATATGACTTTGGTCCTGTGGTCAACGCGCCCATCTGATAGCTAGACAAATTGGTGACCAATGCAGCTACCACTGCCCTCAGCCTGTTATTGGGCTCCACTTTGACGGGCATTGCGGTTTGACATTTTCATGCCAGCAGTACGATCCGATCGAACTTCTGCCTGGTGCCACTCTGATGTTGACGCTGCTCTCCAGCATGGGCGACGGTTTTAGAGGCGCAAGGAGGTCGCAATGTCACGCTCGGCGAGCTCAATGGCTTTTCGGCGGGCGGGGTTGTAATAGCTCCATTCAATTTATTGGTCAGGAGGTCCACTAAGGCTCGAAAGCAAAGGCAAGCTGATCATTTATGATGAACTTGACACCAGCTGACTGAGCGATACCTTGAATATCTAGCCGATATCCATGGACCCTTAACATATTCATATATGTTGTGCTGGTTGGGTTCACAAGCGGCCTGGCATTCCTGCTCGAACGTACTTTTACTATCAGCGCTTTCTTAACCCAGCAGCCCAGTGGGGTACCTGACCATGCATCAGTTCTCGGGAGCCTTTCGTCACAAGACATGGTCTGGCTGCAGTCGTTTAGACAGGCCATGGACTCAAGGGTAAGCGGGCGTTTGTATGAAAATTCCGGCTGAGGGCTAACTCTATTGAACTGTAGAATGCGTATCAACAGCTCTATATAGCAAACATATTCAACAGTAGGATGCAGGCGAACTCTTTACAGCTCCCTTACAAGAATCACAGCGTATTCCTCCCCAAAGTGTTGCCCGGGCAACTCCTTCCCGACACACAAGGGCTGGGAAAATTTACTCAAGGGGACATTTCAACTGCCCTCAGTGATGCTATGAGTAGAGCACAAGCAGTTGCCGTGCCTGACACGCCGCTAGGGCAGCTAGTTCGGTGAGATTTACCTCCCTCCCTTACTTTGGATTAAGTGCACACATGCGTATACCCCTTATCAGATGGCCGCGATGGGGGATTCGAGTAACGTGCCAGTCCCTCCCAGATCCAGCGCTTCATTTGTAAGGTTTTCAGCTTACTGTGGCAGTATACTGCTGTTAGTGTTGATCGACGCTGCACGTGTCACAGAGTCCCGCGATCACCTTCTAATTATACTTACGCGTACTTGCCGAGGTCACTTATAAGCTCTCTAGCCGCTGATCTCCAAATCTCTGTTCCTCCCTTTGCCCCTTGAGATCCCTCAAAGGCCTTGGTGGGTAACGATGCTCTACCGGCCGGCTTAGATCCTTCAACGATCTACAAGGCATGTAAGCGTGCATTTAGAGATATCAACTAAAGTAAACCTCGTTCGCTCATCATTCTTATTATTACAACTTACAAGATGTCGTACAAAATGAAGGGACTGCACATTGTTGGGATTTTTCTTGGCTTAATAATGGCACCAGCGGCCAGGGTCGGACGTTGATAGATGTGCACTTGGTGAGGTTAAACAAAATATTAACACCAAACGGCAGCTTTCCTGTGACCAGTTCGGTGAAGGGCACCCAAATTGGGTAATTGCACAATCTGTGAAATGCTGCTCTTGGTTTGACATTGCCGATTCAATTTTCTTGTAGGTATGACACTGTAGTTTGCTTGGAAGCGGTTGAGCCGTGGATTGTGGATGTGAGCGTTATCCGTGTTTACGATCATCCTGCCCCAGGCTGATAGGTTTATCATTGCAGGCGTATAATATACCGGGACACTCGCCCTACACAACGCAGGTCCTTCAGTCTGGGAACACTGTGGGCACGTTCAACGAGTCGATCTATCCAGGTGTGGCAAGCGGGTTAGATTTCTCTGATATTTCGGCTGCCTGTCAAGCTCTCCTTTACTTCGCACGAGTAGGTATGGCAGGGGGACTTAGAAAGATTTGTTTACACGCCTTCGCCAATTGTAAGTGTCCACTTTGCTACCATTGGCCCGGAGACTTCATGCAAGTGTGTTGCACCTTTAGCTGGTTGATTTTACTGGGAACAGTGGAACGCTTGACCCTAGGGCTTACACCAAGCTCTCTCCGTCGACCATGGAGACCGTCATTGGGCGATGGGACTCATCATGGGCATTGCCGTACCTCATCGGCACCGGTTATGTCGCTGCGGAAACACACCAGGATCGTATCATTGGAACTGGCACCGTGAACAAGCTCTATTTGGGATTCGTCTTGGGGTCGATACTCATTGTTGGAGTCATCGCTGACGTCTGCATCCTTAGATTGCCTGGTGGCGTACCGCTTAGAGACTTTGGCGTGCTCTCCTCGATCACCATCGCCCGCCCCGCGCTCCACAGGTTAGATAGCGGTATGGGCCATGCCTCCGACCCAAATCGGTTCAACTCAGACCAACCTAGCTCGGACCGACCCGGTCCAAATCAATCCGAATCAGATACGGAGCGGCCACGGTCAAGTGGTGATCCATCCTGGGGCCCTGGACTAGGGCCGGAATTTCATATGGATTTAGACACTCTAAAGGAAAAAATCAGAGGTGTGCCAATAGGCGCACAGATCGGGCGATCCTTGTCGTCCGTGCTGGATGAACTTTAGTATACCCCTCCAATGTTTTCCACGCCTTTCTGTCTTTTAGCTCGGCAGTACTTAGATTCTCTCTTAGATTTTCTCTTGATTATATGTAATAGGACCCGGCGCCAAATATATAGAACTCAGTATACGCACGGCGGAGCTAATTTTCAGGGATGTCACTATTACTTAAGCGTGACCGCGTGACATTACACTCCCTTTCTTTCGTACTATCATGGCCGTGGTAGGGCTAACCTGCGGCGCCTAAGATTCTCTTGATCTCGAGTCAACGCCTTTGCGCTATCGTTAGGCGTCTTGGGATCAGCGCTCATAATTGATCTGAGTGCATTCAGCCTGAGCTTATGTTTAGTTTCCACGAGCGTCTCAGGCTTCAGGCCGCGCTTCCTTAGTACTGTCAAGCAAAACCGCAAGCGTTAATCCCACCCATGATCCATGCCGCGCCTCCAGCCTAGCCAGTCTCTCCTAGTATAGCTAACCGAAGTCCTCTCTACAGTGCCATGACTCGTGAGTTTAGTATCTTCTTCATCACTCCGTTTCTGACGCGGCCCTCCATGATGTCAAAAGCAAACACACAATATCACTATCTCAGCTCATGGGATTAGACACCAGAGTCGCACGGTGCGCATATACTTGATTTATGGAAAATTCTCTTCTCTTGAGGCCTCAGTGAGGATGATCCCAAGGTATACACTCGTCCCGGATCCGTACTTCGCGGAGTGCCTATCCCGCGATATCAGCCGTGATATTGCTGTGACAGACCACTTGATGTCGAGGTCCACTTCAACGACGAAGATATCGAAGTTTACTCATGTCATCTTGACCCAAGACAACTTCCTAGCATAGCCGCCCTTGGATAAAGGGACCAGCGGGTATTCGCAGTTAAATAACGTGCCACGAATTGCTATTAACACCACAACTCTCCTCAAATCCCTCCTTCTGGCAACATCTCGCCCACTTATCCAGCGGTGAGGGATGAAGACCAGACCCTTCACGGCCTCACGACGGACTCTGCCCAAGTCAAGCAGAAGATGTTACAGCCGTCTCAAATCGGTGCCCATGCGAAGATCATATCATCGGAACTGGCACGATGAACAAACTATATCTAGGATTGGCCTTGGGATTGACATTGCAAATTAGAGTCATTATCGACGTCTGCATCCCTCGGCTACCCGGTGGCGTACCGCTCAGAGACTTTGATGTGTTCACCTCAATTCCCATCGCCTGCCCTGCGTTGTCCAAATTAGACTCCGCAAAGAGCGGCGATTCTGGAGTGGGACGAGAACTCGTTATGCATTTAGATGATCTCAGGAAAGAGGTCGGAGATGTGCCGACATATGCTCACTGATCGACATTGTCACTTGATCCTGATACTGCAGAAGTCTGTGTATATCTCATTCCTCCTGGGTGGCGTTTTTCAACGCCTTTCAACGGAGCGATACACTTTCTATGGTGTTCTATGCTCTCTTCTGGGTTTTCTTCCTCAGTGTCTACTCGGGCTGTACGAGTGTAGACGTTTCTTCGAGGGCAGCCTGCCGGCGCTGTTGGAACGTCACATGTACAGCGTTCTTATGAGTTGGATTGGTAGCAGCTCGGAACATACTGTTGAGTGGCGTATTGGGGTCGCGACGGGCGAACCTCGGTTGTATGGGATCTTGGCGTTGAAACTTGAGCTTGTGCCTCAGGGCTTCGAGATCGGAGAGCGAACTCGTGATTAAGGTAAGTCCGTGGATGTACTCGCCAGCCGATACACTGTGGGTAATCTGGGCTCGGTCTCGGGGGCTGTCCATTAATCTCATGGTAAAATGAATTCTCAAGGTGTTCTCTAGCATAGTCGTTCATGACTGCCGCTCTTGATTCAGCTTGTTTTCGCAGTTAAATAGTTTGCTAATAATTGCTGTTGGCGCCAGGGCCATTTTTGCGATGCCTCCCTCTGGCTACGTCTCGCCCAGTTATCCACCGGTGAATGATGAAGACCAAACCCTTCACGGTCTCATGACGGACTCTTCCAAAACCAAGCAAATGTTGCTACAACCGCCTCAATTTGGTGTCTTGGCCCAGCATGTGGCACTCTGTATTGCAGCGGGCCCGGTGCTATACCTTACTGTACACGGCGCAAACGTATTTGAAGTAGACATTAGTCAGTTCCGGTGAGCTCGTCAATATGACCTTGGATGTTCTGTAATCAACACGCTCATTTATAGCTAAAAAGATTATTGACCAACGCAGCTACCACTGTTCTCGGCCTGTTATTGGGCTCTACTTTGACGGACATCGCAATTCGACATTTTCATGCCAGCAGTAAGATCGGGTCAAACTTCTTCCTGGTGCCACTCTAATGTTGACGCCGCTCTCCAGCGTGGGCGACGGTTTTAGAGGCGCAAGAAGGTTGCAGTGTCACGATCAACGAGCTCGATGGCTTCTCGGCGGGCGGGGTTGTAATGGCTTCATTCAATCTATTGGTCAGGAGGTCCACTAAGGCTCGAAAGGAAAGGCAAGCTGATTACCTGTGGTAGACTCAGTAGCATCAACTAAGCGATACCTTGAACGTCTAGCCGATATCCATGGACCCTCAACATATTTATATATGTTGTGCTGCTTGGGTTCACAAGCGGCCTGGCATTCTTGCTTGAACGTACCTTCACCATTGACGCTTTCTTGACCCAACAACCCAACGGGGTACCTGGCCATGCATCGGTTCTCGGGGGCCTTTCGTCGCAAGACATGATCTGGGTGCAAACTTTTCAACAGGCAAAGGTAAGCTAGCATCTTTTGAATTTTTACGAAAATTCCGCTCGCGCTACTTACTCTACTGATCTGCAGACAGGGGAACAAGAGAGTTTTATTGCAGATTTATTCAACATCAAGACGCATGCGAGCTCCCTTCAACATCCGTACAAAAACCACAGTGTATTCATCCCCGAATTGTTTCCCGAACAACTCCTCCCCGGCGCACAAGGGTCGGGAAGCTTTACCCAAAGCGATATGGCGAGTGTCCTCGGCAATGCCATGAATTCCCCAGCAGTTGCCGTGACTGACACGCCGCTGGGCAAGCTGGTTCGGTGAGAGATCTACCCCTTTGCTCTTCGCTAAGCATATATATATATGTGTGTGTGGTGCTCCTTATCAGATGGCCGCGGTGGGGTATTCGAGTGGCGTGCCGGTCTCTCCCGGACCCTGCGCTCCATTTGTGAGTTTCAAATCGCCGTAACTACGTCTTGTTGCTCACGTCGGTTAATGGCGGACATGTCACAGGGTTCCGCTATCACCCTCCAATTATACTTATCTATACTTGCCGTACTCGCTTATAGGCTCGCTAGCCGCTGACCTCCAACTTCAAGTCTCTATTCCCCCTCTTATCACTCCTTGGAAACCCTCGGCAACCCTGCTCCGTAACGACACGCTACCCGCTGGCTTAGATCCTTCGACGATCTATACGGCATGTAAGCGCATCCATTTAGCCTGAGAGATCACTGCACAGTGTAACCTATCAGCTCATCATTTTTTATGGCTGCAGATGTCACATCAGATGATGGGAGTCCGCATGTCTGGGTTTTTTTTACGCTTGATAACGGCACTAGCGGCAAGGGTTGGACGTTGGTAGATGTGCACATGGTGCGGGTAAAAACTGCGCATACACCAAATGGCAGCTTTCTCGCCACCGCGTCGGTGAATGGTACCCAAATCGGGTGAATACACAACTCGGGGACACGCTGCTCTTAATCTGACACCGCCGTGCCCATTGTACTATAGTTATGACGTTGTAATCTGCTTGGAGGCGGTTGAGCCGTGGATTGTGGAGGTGAGTGTCGCCATCGTACTATCCACAATTATCCCGCACCTGATAGGGCTACGTGGCATCCAGGCGTATAACATAACAGGGCGCTCACCGTACACGACGCGTATCCTTGAGCCCGGGAACACCGTGGGCAAGCTCAATGGAACACCCTACCCGGGCGTGGCGAGCATGTTAGACTCCTCTAATATTTCGGAGGCCTACCTCCCTCCTATCTTCTCCGCACGAAAGGATATGACGGCGGAATCAAAGGGGTTCAATTATTATCCATCACCGGTCGTAAGTGCACCATCATCTATTAGTAATGGCCCGTATGAAAACCTGATGTAAATATGTTGCACCTCTAGATGGTTAAATTCGCGGGAGAAGGTGGAGCGCTTGACGGCGGAGCCTACACTAAGCTCTCCCCATCGAGCATGGAAGCCGTAATTGGATCATGGGACGCATCTCGAGCGCTGCCGTACCTCGTCGGCACTGGATACATCACCGCGGAGACACGCGAAGATCGTATCATCGGAACTGGCGCGGTGAACATACTCTACTTAGGTCTCGTATTGGGAGGGACACTGCTGGTTGGAATCATTGCCGACGTCTGCATCCCTCGATTGCCTGGTGGTGTACCGCTTAGAGACTTTGGTGTGCTCTCCTCGATTACCGTCGCCCGTTCCGCGCTGCGCAGGTTAGATGAGGTGGGCCGCGCTCCCGACTCAGATCGACCCGGCCCAAATCAGCCCGACTCAGACGCGGAGCGGCCACCGTCGAGTGCTAATACACCCCCGAGCCCCGGACTGGGGCCGGAGTTTTATATGGATTTGGACGAGCTCAGGAAAAAAATTGGAGACGTGCCGACAGGCGCACAGATCGAACGGTCCACGTCACCCTTGCTGGACAAACCTTAGTTTATTTCCCTAACGCATTTCCATATGTTTTTGCCTTTTAGCTCGGCCTTACCCAGTTTCTCTTGGTTGTATGTAGGACTCAGTGCCAATCAGAGCTTAGTGCGGCGGAGCTACTTTTCATGGACGTTGCTAGTACTGGGATCTGTCCCCCCCCCTCGTCTTCAAAGTGACCGGCAGCTGTGATAGACCCGGGACTCGGAGTTGGTCGATTCGATGGACAATAAGCCACAAGTGTACCCCGCCGTCGGAGATCTCCTGCGCTCGACCTTGCGGATTAAGATTGGGCCACCGACGCCTACGTGGGCCTTTACGCGCTTGAACCTGGCACCCATCGTACGCTTTGACTTGTCGAGCTGGGCATAAAAGGGGCCCTCGATCCTATCCCCCTTCACTGTAGTTCATTCACGACTTGCGCCACCCCCTTCCGACTCTACCATGGCCGAAAAAACCAACTTCGTAGATTGGGTCAAGGACATCACAGCTCGAGCCGACAGCATCCAGAAACGCTCGGACCAGACCCCACGGCACTATTATGCCAGGAAAACAGAGGACAAGGACAAGAAAGAGATGACGGCGCAGGAGAAACGGTTCCAGTATGTGGCTCCATCAATCCCTTTCTCCTCTACACAAGGTGGCGCCGTCCGACATCTCATTCACGGGCTCTTCTCGCATGGGTCGCATTCTCTAGTCGTGAGCACATGACCTACCGGATGTACAACCGCATGATTCCTATGAACGAGCCTCGCTTGCGCTGGCCTTGGCTACCTGATGGCGAGCCGGTCCCCAATGAGGTGCAGGCGTTGTTCCCAGATACGCGCAAGGGGGTCGTTGAGTTGGATCGTGAGTGCTTTCGGCTGACCCATCGAGCCTCCGCTTGCAACAGTGGTTGATGCTTGGTTTGACTGTAGGAGATTCGCTGATAATCATCCTGCGCACCTACGGACTGAACACGATTGCGTCGAATGACGATGTGCTCAGGGGGCGCCTTATTCAGTTCTTGTGGTAGGACTGAAGCGGCTGGGGCCGTGGCTGTAAAAGGCGTCGACTCTAGAGCCTTATCTATGTTGAAATCCCACAAATTACTCGTAAATATACGACAGAATAAAGCGTGCACCTGTAGTGGCGTGAACCAAGAAGTACCCGTAAAAAGCATTAACTCCAGCCAATCTTATAAAGTCTATACGCCGGCTCGTCCGCGCGCCCGATGCCACGCTCTCTCTCGATCTCCTCGATCTCCAGAATCCCAAGCTCCCTCGCATACGGGGTGGCGCTCGGCGCGAATGCAATGCCCACTGAATCGCACTCTGCCGAATAGGTCGGCCGCAGCGGCATGATTAAGTGGAAATACGCAACGGGGTCGTCCGAGCCGGCTTTGCGAACCGGAAGGAAATATTTGACGGTAGACTTGATCCAGGGGGCGTGGAGTGTGTTATACACAAGATCTCCACCAAGAATAACGTCGAAAGGCTCCGCGAAGACGGGGTCGAGAGCGCAAGGCGTTGTCTCGTGGAACGAGCGCCAATTGAGAGAGCGGATGTGTATCTCCACGCCATCCGGAAACTCTGGGTCGATATTTAAGGAAAAATTGTGTTCCAAGTTGGATAGGACAGAAGGGTGGAAGTCTGTGGCGACGATATGGGCAGAGATGCCGTCCCGAGCAAGGATCTTGGTAGCGACCAGGCTGAGAAGACCCGTGCCCGCACCGAGCTCGAGTATCCGGAGGGGCCGGCCGGAGGGGTGCGGTGCGAGACCAAAGGACGAGGGGGATTGGCACATGCGTTTGGCGAGGATGAACGAGCTGCCCCATGTCTGCAGCCCGACAGACGTATGGTCCTCGCCCACCATCTCGTCCCTCAGCACTATGCTAATCCCACTATCGAGAGAGAATGTGCGGAGGATATCGGTTTCCTCTGCTTCCGGCATATCCGTGCAGCTCGCAAGCAGAAGGGCGGCGTCGTGGAGCAGCCGCTCGCGCTCGTCTATCGAGTCTTCGTCGTCCGAAGCCTCGGACGTTACGGAAGAGAACCACTCGATGCTAGCACGAGAGACGAAACTCGTAAGCCAGCGGACGGCAAAATCACGCTCAAAGGTGTCTGCACGAGCTAGAGCCCACGCATCAGCGCTGGAGCTGTCGAGATTATCCTCGTCGTCCTCGTCGCACGAAACGTATCCAGAATCGGGTATAGGCTCGGCGGTATGCTTGGCCGGCTGGTACAGCTGGCGTAGCTGTTCGAGGGCGAGGTCGATTGAAGGAATGGTAAGAGAGGAAAGAGATCTGAGAGGGGGTAGTGATTGGCTTGGGAGGTGGACGACGGCGCTGAGTTTGGGCATGGCGGGAGGTCCTCTATGTGTGATCTATAGTCTATGATTCTATGAGTCTATGGTCTCTACTGTCTAAGACGCGTTCAATATTATAATGGCAGAGAAATCATGGGAATGCGAGGAGGAGGGACATGACTGCAGTTTTCCAGCTTATCAACAGAAAAAGAAATCAGGAAAAAAAATCCATGCTACTCCGCGTCGATCGGCGCAATTCGGATTACCATTTTAGGACGTGAAACGGTGATAAGGCTAGTCACGTGCGTGAAATCAACGCTGACATAATCTGGTGCACATCACACGTTTCTCGGCTCTTTTCCGTTTTATGCTACGCGCGATTTGCAGATATTCCCTTGACACTTGCGCTCGCAGCTCGACGCGCTGTCGACCACCACCACCACCACCATCGTGATCAGCGGCCAGAGATGCTGCAAATCTGCGTCCAGCTGCTGCCATTGGCTTGCGGCCCCGCAATCTGGCCGGAGCTATTTGAACCGGCGGTAATAAGCCAAAACGACAATCCTGGCAACGGTATCGCCGATTCTCGAAGCCAGGCGCTGTGCTGCGTGCACCGGCGGGGTGGGGGAGCGGAGCGCTCTTGCCGTCTTGGAGCATCCTTGGCCGGCACCCAGAGCGTTCGCACACGCGGCAAAACATAGCCCTGATCTAGCGCTCACCAATTTCGGCCCACCTACACAATAGGGTTTTCACTAACACCACAGCGCTTTCTCACTCCACTCGCCGCCTCGTCCTCCTCCACGCCCCGTAACTTCGACTCGACTCGACAAGATGGCTGGGTCGAAGCACGTCCTCCTCCGCATTTTTGGCATACTGCGTCTCATCAAGCTGCTCAAGACCTTGCGCGGGGGTGCCGCCGCTTTTGTTAACCAAGTTATCTCGCCTCTCCTCTCGCAGCCGTACGTGCAGGATGCGGTCCGCCTCACCATCGTGGGTAGCGCCATAGGCTTGGTCCATAGCCTTATCGTCAAGGCCTACATGCGACTTAGCGATGGTTGGTACCCGCGCTTCCTCGCCGGCTACCGCTGCTCACGCGCTTCCCTTAGCGTGTCATATAACTGTCACTTTTGGAGCAACAGAGCTGCCTTATTGGTGGCTCGATCACTACCTGCATCGTGCGCCCCAGTTTATTTATGAAGTGGCTACAGTACTGACACTCTCGAACTTGTGTTCAGTGGAGAACATGGCCGATTACTCTCGCATTGTTTCCGTATACGCCTTTCCTTATTTTGAACGTGGCGATTTCAACCCTGCCACTGCCAAACCTTGGTACCGGCCTACGTCGAGTCCGTCGTCATCTCTCAATCATCATGTACCATCAATGAAATACTCTTGGCAGGTATACCATTTACCATGTGGTGGAAGGGACGGCGGCTGCGCGTCATCCGCTTCCATGGCGATTCCATTAAAATCAGGTTAACACATCAGCAATGACTCTATGACTCCATCGCACCTAAACGAACCTATCCATAGATTACTAGCTTGGGACCGTAAACCGATCGACGAGCTCATAGCGGTCGCTCAACGGAAGTATTATGAGAAAGATGCCCTCAATACTATCGTATATATCCATGATTCGTGCGTCACCTTTTCCAGGTATACTGCTCGTAAAATCTGAGTATTGTTTTTAGGAATGGAAACTGGAGCCGGACGACACCACGGACATCTAGGCCATTGTCCTCAATTATTTTAGAACCAGACTTGCTGGATATGCTTGTCAAGGATGCGAAACGATACCTCTCTGGACAACAGTGGTATATCGAGAGGTTGGTGTGGTTCTGCCGGCGATGCGAGGAGTCATATCGCTAATACTTCGGTTTATAGAGGAATCCCATGGAGGCGAGGTTGGCTCTTGCATGGCCTTCCAGGCAGCGGCAAAACTTCGGTATGCACGCGGTATTCGACTCACGTGATCTTTGTAACCTATTTTTCGTCTCCCCCTTAAAGACCGTCTACGCTCTGTGCGCATCTTTTTCATTCTAATGGTGCCTAGTAGGCTAAATGTTACTTCACATCAGTGCGGGTGAACTTGGGCTACCTATATACTGCCTGAATTTGGCGAATAAAGGGTACGTTTTTATGGCTTTTGGGTTCGTTCAGTGGGCTAAAATTGTCCGCAACACGACAGTATAAGCGACTCGAACATATTAGACGTGATCGCATGGACAGCCAGCAGGTGCATCATCCTGGTATGCTCGCATATTCTGTAGACGTATAACAGCCTCTGAAAGTCCAGCACTTAGTTCGAAGACATAGACGCCATGCAAAGCTCTCGCAAGGGTGGGGGCGCCCTCGAGGGATCTATCAATAAGTCCGCCGTCAATACGCCCGCCATTGCTCAAACGCCCGCCACTGAAGACGAGCCATCGGCCACGGCGGCCGCAGCAACGAAGAAAACCGAAGTTACGCTGTCTGGTTTACTCAACGCAATCGACGGCATTTCAGCTCCTGAGGTGATTCGTCTTACTTTCGCTGCCTCTCCATTTGCAAAATTCACATATTCTACGTGGTTTTAGGGGCGGCTTGTCATCTGCACCACTAATCACAAGGAGAAACTGGATCCTGCTCTAACGTGTGTAAATTTCGATAAGCTATCGAGGTACCCACCCTAAGTGTCCTTTTGAACAGGCGTGCTGGGCGGTTGGACGTCTGGGTTGAGTTCACGCATGCGACGAAATGGCAAGCAGCCGAACTATTCAAAGTGTTCTACCCCTCCGCCAAATGGGAGAAGTTGTCGCCATCTATTGCGGAGCTTTCGAAGGAGTTTTCAGACGCGGTGCCGGAAAACTCGCTGAGCGTCGCGGATATCCAGGGGTATCTCATGGTTAACCACCTGGATCCCATCATGGCCGCGCGCTCTGTTGGTGTGTGGGCCCAGAAGTACGTGGAGACTAGGAGGGAGCCCACGCCGGTGCCCGCGTTCGAGTTCTCCAAGATGCCCCCAGTGAAGGGGGTGAAGGGTTTGCTCGGGCCGCTTACGCCCAAGCTCACGAACGGCATTTGATCGCGAATGTGAGTATTGGGATCACAGCCGCCCCTTTTTCTCTTCTTTTGGTGAACGAGTAAGCATTGGTATTATAGGTAGAAAGGATATGGTCATACAAGTCGGCGTAGAAGCGTGGTTCAGCTATACATTTTTTTTCCCTTTTGTTAGGTCTACGCGAGCCCATGTCCGACGCAAGGCGATCCTATTGAAAGGTTGGAAGGGCACATAATGAGATGGTACTACCTCTAGCTTGAAAGCGGGTCGCATACACTCCCGCACACACCTTGCCCTCGGTATGACAATACATCATCCGCCTCTCGTGTCTCCTGGCTCCAGCACGAGGGGTGTGGTTCACCAAACATAAGCACTTCAAATCTCCTGCTGCCGAGAAGGGTAGTCCTAAGCACCGTCGAGTTCCTCTGGCGGCTACAGACGCAATTGAAACCGTGGCAAGCTCTGTATCTCGCACGCTCGCACATCCCTGGCCTCTTAGCGGACACAGTTTGACGCATCATAACTTGCGCTGTGGTTGCTAACTGTGCTACAGGTACCGCGAAGTGCGTTGAGATGGCGGAAGAAGCGTCGGAGTCAGCGTTACAGCTGAAGGTTTGATCCCTAGTGCAAGCCCGATAGCGAAGTTCCAACTTCGAAGTCGCATCCACCTCCCCTACTCTCTCAATACCAACACCGTTTGAATCCTTGAAGGCACACTCTGGGCGAACTGGCGCATGCGTCTATGGCTCTGGCTACTCGACTGCGCGCAAGCGCTCAGGACTTGAGGCCTTGACAGCACGTGTGCCTGCCGCCTCTCTTCAAGCTTCAAGGCTGGGGCACCATCGGGGATCATATCAGAGATCAGCGCTCAACGTGCGGCGATCGCCATTTGTCAATCATCTTCAAGCGGGCGGGCGATCATCGGTCAGACTGCGAGCTGGCATTTGGCATCAATGAACTGATGAGACCAAGGAGCGAAACCGCGCACGATAGAAGGTCGGGTCTAGACACGACGTAGATCACGAACTGGGACATCTTTGCCAAGGTCACTACGAACTCGCGAGAGCACAACCACTGACGACCAGCGTGGGTATGATCCTGGCGCATCGAGCGACCGCTATACGTGCCATGGTCATTTGATGCCTCCATGTCCAATTCCTGCGTCTTGCTTACTCGTTTGTAACAAGTCAAGTTGGTGATACTTCGCTTCGCATGAGCAAAATTGATATATATTGGTGTCCCTTCGAGCCAGGTTTGCTAGTAGAGTAAAGTGCCCGTGGTGTCTACCAAGTCTTATTCAGCATGGCCCACTAATGCCGCGTTTCAACTCGGCGTGTCGAAGCATACATCAAAACTTTGACCAAGGATGCAAAGCTGCGTCGAGCGCTGATCGTGAGCACATGCATCTGGTGAACAAGTACGATCCGCGCTTATGTCAGCCAATATACTCAACGCCATCGCGTGCACAACGTCGGCTCGATTCTGAGCAGTCCTTTGGCGGACGCATCAAATCTGACCTTCCCATCACTGCATTCCTACATCTGCGCACGCATCAGATTTTGCAGATCCAAGTCCTTATGCGCTGCGCCATTTCGCATGCGCTGGCTAGGGGAATCATAATCGGCGGTCCGCCCGCGGGTCGAACGAACCTCAGGCTGGCTCAACGC
Source organism: Botryobasidium botryosum FD-172 SS1 (assembly GCA_000697705.1). Classification (NCBI taxonomy): domain Eukaryota; kingdom Fungi; phylum Basidiomycota; class Agaricomycetes; order Cantharellales; family Botryobasidiaceae; genus Botryobasidium; species Botryobasidium botryosum. The sequence goes on along the minus strand of KL198059.1, from coordinate 195,309 downwards.
GCAGCTGCCATGAAGAAGAGGCCCCAGTATAAAGCATGCAACCCGTTTGTAGCTAGTGCTCATCATCCCAACCTTTGAATCAACAACAGCAACCAGCTCTCTCAACCAGCTCTCTCATCCTCCACCAATCATGCTCACTTTCCAGAAAATCACCGTCGCCTCTCTTCTTTTCGCCTCCTCGCTTTTCGCGTTCGCTGCTGCGGCTCCGGCCGAGAGAAGCCTCAAGACCGGCGACGCTACTTACTACAACCCAGGCCTCGGGGCGTGCGGCAAATCTAATGTAAGCGCATGATTGTCCAACGCGGCTCTCAGAGTAGTACCCCGGGCTTATCGCCTTCTTGTAGACGGGCGCGGACCAAGTCGTCGCAGTCTCCCAGCAGCTATTTGAGTAAGAGACATAAGCTATCATGCGATTCTTATCGATACTGGCTGAAACGCAGCAATCCGCACAGCACGTATCCTGGCCATACCAGTAATCCCAATGCGAACCCGTGAGTGGGCTTCGTGAAGCTAATCTTACCTCATGTGTTTCTGACTGTATTGCGATTGCTAGAATTTGCGGTCGCAGGGTCAAGGTCAATTGTACGTGCCACTTACCTTTCTCTAAAAAATACACTTATCTTACATTGCACTATAGACGGTGGGAAATCCGTGGTGGTCACTGTTGAGGACCGTTGCCCAGCCTGTGCATTCAACGACTTGGATCTTGTGCGTATTGCATTTCTTAGGCTCGAAATGGAATAGTAACTAATTCTTCAACCACAGAGCCCTTCTGCCTTTCAGGCCCTCGCACCGCTCGCAGCGGGCCGTCTGAGAGGCATGACTTGGGACTTTGTCTAAGCTTGTCATCCAAGGACACCCTCGCCGTTTTTACACTTCGAAGATACTGGTATTGGTTGGAACAGGCTATGGAAATGGAGCTTGTACACACGTATTTGGCGATCAGGATCTAGAATAGAATAGAAGCGGCCGGCCTTATCATAGACTTCCAACACTACAGGCGCCGTACGGAACGGACGTTGATGGAATGAGAGATGTTGCGCCCGTGGAAATCTGAACCGAGACGTGTGAACGTACACATTGAGTATGCGGAAAAGCAAACCTTTATGGCCTTGGTGCGGATTGAGTCTCCCAGCCTTACAATCACTCTGCACCACCTCAAAGACGATCTGGATACAAGGGATGAGATGTCACCAAAGGTTATTATACAACTCCATCGAACGGCCTTCCCAGCTCTGAGAGGCCTCAATATGACGGTGTACAACCGTGAGCAGGTCTCCCGATGGTCATCCGGAAGTAGTCCCCGAATCTAGGCATACTATGTAGTTGCTGGCCTACGAATCGCTCCTGAAGACGACCACCCAAGTACTGGCAGTGTACCGTTCTCAGCTCCTACTGGGACTCGCTTGTTTCTTCAACTCCGGGCTTGAAAAACCGACCGTGTGAATCCAACCAAGCATGACCATCGATCTATCGCTGTGAGAAAAGAACTCATCCAAAGCACTCTCAGCTCTCCTTCGTCGGGTCCAGGCGTTATAGGCTAAAAATCGCCATTCGGGAGTTGAGAGTAGAGTGCAAGCGGACACTCGGGCTTACTCTCATGGCGCTACGTGCTTGGAGAAGCCACAGCAGAATAGTGGGGTTGCCCAGCTCGGCTATATAGTACAAACTCAGCGATGTAGTCATGAGAAGAACGTCTCCCCACGTATACGCGATACCGGATCGCGGCGTGTACAGGGACTTGCGTGTCACCGATGACGAGTCTCCACCTCCACTGCAGTAAATACTGGTGCATGATCACAGGCTATCAGACCTTAAGCTTAATCCCCGATATCTTAGGTGTCGGGCGTTGTTGAGACTCAGAAAGATGACTCTTCAGCGGCCCCTTCGATTGATCGTACGCGTGGCCCCAGTATTATGCACTATTCCTCTCTGAATCGCGTCAGGTGGGTCTCATTTGAAAAGAAAAAGACTCGGGACTGCACTCACGGGAACGACTAGTAGTGATTAATGCACAGGCTGCATTTTTCAGTGCATTTCAATTAAGACGCCAGGCTGCAAGCAAGAAGAACCATTTGACCCCACCATGAGGGTTCCCTCTACGGGGCGACCAGCTGCTGCTTGAACCCAGTAATGAAGGAAGAGAAAGAGGGTACGTCTTGTCGACGATCTTGCACGCATACTGCATCCATTTCGAAGTAACACCGAGCGAGCTCAGCTCAGCTGGACCTACGGTACGGAGCCACAAGCTGGCGGAGTGTAAAACACGGCGCTTTTGAGAAAGAATTCCCATGGCTTTTTGGACATTGACGGGATCTAGGGGAAGTAGATACACGTGATGTCCGTACGTATTTTCGGGGTTGGATTTTCAGATCCCGATGGACTGTTCCACGCTGCCTCGTTTTACTGTGGGTAAAGTGACACGGAATACGAGTGCCTGCGTGTCCACGTCTTGGCCGTATGATGAGCTGTAGGGTTTACCTGGACAGCGCGCGAAGGAAGGGTCAGAGATGCACTAAAGATTGCCATGACTTGAGCTCCAACCCAATGCCCACTGGGGCTTTGAAGGCAGAAGCAGCTATAGAGTATGCCAGCACGAGAATCGAGCTCACCGAGAGAAATGCCATTTGTAGTGACGAAGTCGTTGTCCGCCACGGTTATCAGAAAGTAATCGTCGGGGTTTGCGGGGTCGAAGGCCGGTGCCAGCGCAAAGCTCTCCCACTTGGCGTCGATCAACGAACTGTCCGCATCATCGCCTGTTAACGTAAGGCGTATAGTTTTTCATGAAAACCGGTATCAGATCTAGCTTGTAATCTCACCGTTGTGTAAGCCGAACCTCTTGAGTTGATCCTTGTCAAGATAGTCTACGAACGCCGTATATGTGGCAGGGGTGATGCTCTTATCAAGCACGCCACCCGGAGAAATAGGTGTAGACGAATCGAACTTCGTGCCATGGATATCGGTGGCACTGGTTATATCGATCAGATCTGCTGACCTTTGAGATCCGAATACCGCGATTGGTTACGAGCGGATAGAAAGATATATAATCGAAGCACGCACTTGTAGCTCGACTTGATCTCATCGCTGCCATTACCATCGCCATCACGGGCCAAGACCAAGAACTGCTTGTCATTAAGATAGATAATCTCACTCTGACCGCGAGTGTTGTCCTTTTTACTCTGGGGCAAAGCGACCACCCATTCACCAGCAAGCGTCGCTGAGCCACTAGGAGTGACATTCCAAGAGAGCAAGCGGGTGTGACGACTGGTAGACTTGTCTGCTCCGCCGTCCTGGATCGTAGCGGACTGAAGTAGGGCATATAGGGTCGACCCCGAAGGGGATGATGTCAGTCCCTCAAAGCCTAAAGTCAAAACAAGGCGTAGCGCGTAAGATCTATATGGCGAACAATGCAGATCTTTGGGAGGTCTTGCCTTGATTTGGAGAGCGACCTGAGTCGGGGTTAATCACCGAGGTAAAGTTAAGGCTACCGCCGATGCGGGGCAAGATCGCTGAAGGAGGCTGAATGGTCGTGAGGAGGTCGCCATCTGCCGAAAGCTTGTAGATGTAGGGTCCATACTCGTCGCTAACCCAGAAACTTGGGAAATTTGAAAGTCGCTTGTGAAGTATTCAATACAAGCTCGAAATCTTCTAGCGACTTACGTGCCATCCGCGTTTAAGACAAGGCCCTCTGCGTCCAGCGACAAGTGACTGTAGCTGGCACTGGGGATCGGTATCTCCGGATCACTTCCCGTCTTGGGCCTTACGCCCAAACCATCAAGTCCGCTAGTCGGCACACGTCCGCGGTCGTAGTATAGCAGCGTAGACCGGTATGTTAAAGCAAATGTCTTCTTTGCGTCGGCGAAGGAGAGTTTGGACGCTCCATAATACGGTGTTAAAGTGAAGTCGATAGCATGTTGGCGACCTTGCCAATCGATAGTCTTTTCGCTAGAGAATGAAGATCCGGGGTTTCATTTTTGTCTGAGTTTCATCAACTTTCCCCGGGGCTCCATTGAGATGAGATACGCACACATTGTATCCTGGGTAGAAGTAATAAATATTTGTCAGACAGTGTGTTGGTGAGGTTCTGGACTCTCGATGGACAAACCTCGATCGGGTTGAGTTATCAAGGTCCCTTGGAAAACGCCGCTGGAGCTTTGACGAAAGGTCCCTCGCTTGATGGCAATAGCACTGCCGATACCTCCGATAGTCTCTCCGTAAGAATCTTTTGCTGTAGCGGGGATCCAGCCAAAGGCAACCAATCCCTTCGGGTATCATGGGGACTACTGCATCAGATGGCGAGTATTGCGAGCGGGAAAATCTGCTGCCCGGCGCACATACTTTGTTTACAAAGGTACTTCCGCCGAATTTGACCGAAGTGGCGAGGCTGGGGTCTGGAGATGTCGGGTTGCTCGCGCGCTCGGTAGGCAGTGCATGTACGTTAGGGGACACACACGCCACAGAGGCGACGGCGAAAAAAAGGGTTGAACGATCGAGAATCTTGTACAGCATCACTTCGAGTGTATTTTTTGAGTATAGCGACCACGTTCACGAGGTCAAGGCTCTGGTCAAGAGGTCGAGGAGCAAAAGCGGGCGTGTGCTGCTAGCAGCTGAGCCTATGAAGCGCTTCGGGTGTTATACGATTACTGGGCCAAGTTCTTCGGCTAGTGCTGTGGCTTCGAAGAATGTAACGATGCAGAGACGTCGGGTACGTTTTACGGAATCGCGCACGCCATGGCTCATCAGAACTGAAAAATCGCAGTTCGAGAGCCTGAAGCATGTGGATTCTAGCAAACGTTTCAAGTGGCATGAATCGCGCGGGCCTTTGATTCGTGCAGTCGGCCGCGTAGTTGCGTGAGAAGATGGTGGTGTCAGCGTGATGGTGGTGTTGGCCTCTGGGCGTCGAACACGTTTGTCATTGCGCAGTCTCACTTCAGCGAACATCCTCTCGCAAGCTGTCGGCACACCCGCCGCGTGAACTTTTGAGTTCGCTGCTGCAGTGTTCTTGCGGCTTGAAAGTTGTGTGTTGCGAGATCCGCCTCAAGTTCCAATCTCGTTTTTCTGTCTCGCGAGCGACCACCAAGCCGGTAAGACCGAAGCCCCATCGCCAGGCGTCGCTCCCGCTGGCAAACTCCGAGGCCTTGGACGCGATTCCAGTCAGCTGCAAGATATTCGGGCCGAGAGTCTCAGGCTTCAGCCTGCGCCTGGAACCTTTTCGAGTCGGATTCATTTTGCAGAGACTCGTGTTCTTGTCAAGTTGGGAACAGGGCATCAAAAGTATCGACCTCGTTCCGAATCCGGCCTTCGCTGGCGAGTACCCTTGCACACCCACCGCGACGCCCCCGCACTATTAGATTTCGTAGACCTATTGAGTGTATAGACACCTTGCTGCCTAAGCCTATCTAGGATGCCGCGAAGACTTGGTTGATCCGATCGCGAGAGCGCCAGACTCTGCGCCACCGCTCGCAGACCACCGAGCAAGAGTTGATTAATTTTTTGCGGGGGGTTCGCGCCAAAGCCTAGCGTCGAACCACGTTCAAGAGTCGTGTTGAGGTCGTTTCTTGCCTAAACCGGGATGACCTTCCCACCTCCACACGATCGGATGGACGAATTGGCGATATAGCTTCTCGACCCGCGGCCTGATGATCCATCCCGAGCTCATCTGAGCGGTCTGACATCATCCAGCCACATCGTCCTGGGGCTGGCCGCTGCACTGCACCGAGCGCCCGAGGGATGCGCGCATCCTTGCTTTTCCGTAGCGTCAGCCTTTTAGCTCTGGGGCTTCCTGGACGGCGTCATCATTCCGCTTTGAGTATAGTGCAAGCACGGGGTGCCCACCCTGGATACCTCTCAGCAGGGGGCCGAAAGCAATTTGGCCGGCCACCAAGTCGGCCACCCAGGTTGTGACCGATGGACCCGACCATACAGAGCTTGCGCCGATTCTGCGGATACCACCGCCAGACTGTTTCCGGCAAAGTCCCAAACCGCCTTGTCCCTTGTAGGCCCTCGCCAGGTTCATCGACAGCTGTATAAAACCTCAGGGAGCAGAGCCCAACTATTTCACTCATCAAACCGATCCTCCACAGCTCCGAGTCCTCCAGCGCCAGCACTTTTAGCAACCCACCCTAGCTCGTCTCTCTTGCTATCACCCTTCCTCCCCTCACCCCAATCGTACATCCCAACTCATCATGCCTGCTTTGACAAACTCGATGGCCGACGTCAATGAATTGACGTACACTCCCCGACCACCCAAAGTTTTGGGCCATGTGTACGCCCATTTTTCCTTTGAACGGCATATGGCGCGCTAACCCGCCTATTCTTCATAGCAACCTCATGCTTGATACCTTCATCGCCAATTCTCAAATTGACGAGTACGCGCATAGTCTCCACTGATACGATGGATCAGCGCTGACATTTCCCTCCTCTAGTCTCCGCGCAATTGTACGAAACCTGCTGGCAACAGCACCACCAAGCACGACGGGTGCTTTCCACCGCGTTGCGCGCGCCCGCCTCGCGCATGTGAAACCACAGGCGAACATTCCCCACCCATCCACCTTCTTCGCCCCCTCCAAGTTCGGTGAGCCAACACCAACGCCCCAACTCTTCGACGCGTTAGCGCGCGCACGAACACTCTTCGGCACCGGTATGGGTGTCGAGTCCTTGGGCGTTCTCGCCTGTATCGTTCGCGCAACCTCCGGATTCCGATGGGAGGAAGACGGACCGATGATGGACGCGCTAGCGGTCGTCGATGCGGATATTTCGCAGGCGGTCCAGAGCAGCAAGGAGCAGGTCGCTGGGGAGCTGTATAAGGATCTTGGAGGTGCGCGGAGGGCCATCAACGACTTGAGGGGCGCGATGTTGGACCTGGAGGCCGAAGTGGCAGAGTGGGACGGGGAGTTCCCATTCATGCGCGGTTTGGCCAACGCAGAGTGCTGGCGGCTCTGATCCTAATTTCCTCCTGCACTCGACGGCCATCCCGCCTTCCTATCTTCTTTTCTTGTTCGACTGGGAACAATTCTGCATTTGTTGTACAATACATTGACACATTCGTGAAGAGAATTTCAATCAATTATCTTACTCAACTTTCTCGGATTTGTGCAAGCGTCGACCGGCACAATGGAGTGCGGACTTGGTCCGAGGCTCGGACTGCAAGAACAGTATGGACCAGGAGTTCGGTGATCTACTCGGGAGCACGGGTTTGCCCCTACTCATATCCACCCATAATTACAAGGTGCTGAATATCAATATTTTCCTCCTTATCTCTCGGAGTCGCAGGACAGCTCGGAACATCCCGGACCCGAGCGGGTAAATAAGGGTCACGTGCAAAGATAGTGGACGCGTTCGAGACGGGCGACGGCGCGTTACGGCCTGTTGCGGCTTACGTCCATCTCGCTCCCCACCAGATCCAACAGCGACTCTAGGAGTGAGTTGCCGTTTCTTCGTTTATTTACCCCTCCCACCGCTCTGCTTTTCTGGAAAGAATGCTTGCGATACGGATACGGGCATTTGCTTATATCTTATGCTCTTGGGCCTTGGCCTTCCCTGCAGGGAGGTGTAGTGACTATACGTGGTGCTAGGTGGAACCTAGTGGAACTCGGCTGGTCTCTGAATCGCCCCCGGGCCCTCATTCACGAGCACGATCGACCTCCGACTTTCTCCCAGGTTCGGCTTTCCCTACTCTTTTCTTTTCATTCATACCTCACGACAGTGCAGCAAGTCCTCTGATGTCAAACACACACCGTTATTAAAGGACCGCACATTCAGCATAAACGTCGCATTCACGGTGGCTTTACCATTCAAAAAAACCCGCGGCCCGGTCATTTCTATTCCCCAACCTTAGGTCCTGTCAAGAGCGCTTTTATCGCCTGCGAACAGCTGCCCTCCATCGGCCTTTTACTGCATTCTCTGCTGGTCGCAACATTGAGTGTTAAGCACCTGCCCACTCAACTGAGCGCCAAAATTAACGGCTCCAGCTCCAGGCAAGCGTTTGCAAGCGAACACGAAGCCCGCGGATATGACATCGATTGAGTCAAGCTCCAGTGATCTTATGCCAACATCACTCCCAATTCCCTCCACATCCTCAAAGCGTAGAACCGGCATTCCCGACTTGGGTCCCACGCAGTCAACTACCCCACAGCACGAAAATGATTCGAACCATCCTTCTGTTCGCCGGGGGTTGAGAGAGCGACACGTTCAAATGGTCTCCCTAGCGGGGATGATAGGCACTGGTTCGTGCTCTCTCGTCCTACCTTTCTAGAGTGTATATTCAAATACGAGTCATGTACTGACGCTATTCCTTACTGGAAGGTCTTTTCCTTGGCTCCGGCAAAGCGCTTGCGGACGCGGGTCCAGTCGGGGCTTTATTGGGGTATTCTGTGGTACGCGCTATACCCAGTATCGGCAACATATAGTGGCTGTGATGAACATTAACCGTTTTTCCGTTGTCCGTGAGTAGATGGGAATCATCACCGCGGCGGGTGGGACCTTTCCTTCATCACGGTAGATAACGCAAATGGCTCCTAACTACTAGGTTCACTTAGTGGCTTACACTGCCGCGGAAACTTCCGCATTGTGAGCCAAAGCCAAAATTTTCCAGAAATCTGGGACCTACCCGACTAAACGACTATGCCCAGTATGCCACTTTCAGGAGGATTCGTGCGACACACGGCTAACGTAAATTCGTAACGCTCAACTTTCTATTTCTTCGCATCTGCTAACCACCAATTTTGCGCGTAGTTCATCGAGCCGTGCTTCGGTATGCAAATTCAAGTTACGCCGTTCCCTCAATTTCTTACACGTGCCTCCAGGCGCAGCCGTTGGATGGAACTTTTGGGTCAGTTTGATTCTGAATACCCCTGTCCTTCATTTTCAAGTGCTTTATCATTCCCTAGTATGCAATGTCCATAACGCAAGCCACAGAGATTGTAGCAGCGGGTATCCTCGGTTAGTCGAATTGTATTGGCGGTACTGCTTTCATTCCTTACCTGTCAAGACTGCATGTCGCAGCATCGTATTGGGCACCCAATGTGCACAACGCAGTCTGTAAGTAAAATAGATTCTTCCAAACTACGCAACCTGCGCCCTCCGGGGTACTCATGTTCCAACTCGTGTTTTGCTGCAAAAGGGGTCACCGTATTCTGGGTACCAGCAACGTTCATAAACCTGGCACCTGTTAGATACTATGGCGAGGTAGGGGCTCAGCTGAGCTGAGTTTTGGGCTCGGATTTCATTCTAATAGCCTCATGTTTTTTTGGGCTCTCCCCACAACGCGCTAGATCGAATTTGTATTTGCGCTGCTAAAGGTAAATGCTAAGTTTATTCCATTCTGAACACCTCCAACAGCACCTTAATTTTCTTTGCTGCCGATGTCAAGCTCTCCTTGGTTATCGGCCTTATTGTTCTAGGACTCATCTTGGATTTAGGCGGGGCACCAGATCATGATAGGATTGGTTTTCGGTGAGTATGGGCTTTTGTCAGCTTGACTTGATAAAACTCATCAGATATCACCTGAACAAACGAAGATACTGGATCGATCCTGGTCAGCTCCGATTTTACTTTACCGCCCAACGTACTTTCTGATCGTGCAATGCTTGCAATGCAGGCCCCTTCCAACAGGTACATTTTGATCGCACCTCGCAGGCAATAGACTTGCCTCGCTCATGCAACCCTTTCACCCTCATTCTCATCCCGCAGCTCAAGTACGCAGGAGGAACCATTCCGGGCGGATGGGGGAGATTCCTCGCAGTCCTTGCCACGCTCATCAACGCGTCCTTCGCGTTTGGCAACGTTCAACTTGCCGGTATCGCTGGCGCGGAAACGATTAACCCCCGGAAAACGATCCCCGTCGCTGCCTCGCGCACCGCGTTCAGAATCGTCGTGTTTTATTTATTCAGCATCTTCGTGATCGGTCTCATTGTACCGAGTACCCATCCGAGTCTGCGAGATACCAGCGGGACTGTGACTCAGTCGCCATTCGTGATTGCCATCAAGGCAGCTGGTATACGGGTTCGTGCCTCTGCCGATCGCGCCCTAACTATCCTGGATACTCTGGACAGACTGACGAACACGTGTACCCCAAGACTTTACCGAGTATCATCAATGCGATCGTCATGACGTCCGCATTCAGCTCTGTCAGTACTCGTCACTTGCTCTATCGGGATCCTCTTTTCACCGAAGCTTTGCCAGGGCGTGTCATGTGTCTTTTTCGCATCCCGAATTCTCCTAGGCCTTGAAGCAGATGGGCTCGCTCCCAAGATCTTCGCCCGTACCAACCGATGGGGGTGCGTGCACCTGTAATCTCAGCGCTCTCTTCTCCGATCCCCAACCTCACCGGTTACTTCCATTTCAACTCCGCTTTTCAAGGACTCCATACATGGCCGTCCTGGCCACCGCGTCGTTCGGCTCGCTAGCTTTTCTGAGCGTCAGCGCACAGGCTTTCCAAGCTTTGATCTGGCTGATAAACTTGTCGGCCGTGGGCGGCCTAATCAGCTGGATCGCGCTCAGCCTTGCCTATATTCGATTCCACGCGGCAATGGCAGCGCAAGGGTATTCGAGAAAGGGTGCGTCCTCGTGACTTGTACTTCTTACCATGGTCGTAGAGAATAGGCATGGGCCCCTGACACGAGACGGATAGACCTGCCATATAGATCACCCCTCCAACCATATTCTGCATGGTTCGCCTTGATCTCTTGCATCCTCATTATCCTTCTCAGCGGCACGTTTTTCCCCAGTTTTTCCTCCCCGGTCCCCAGCTGACCAGTTCTATTTTTCAAGGGTTCACCGTCTTCTTGAAGAACAATTTTTCGGTCGCGGGGTTCTTATCCAACTATGCAAACGTGTTCGTGTTCCTGGGTGCGTGGAAATTTAAGGTGGTACTACTTGTGGTTTGTGCGGTACCCTGATCAATGATCTTTTCGCGTCCCTAGGGCTCTACACTTTCTGGAAGATCTTCAAGAGATCCCGGGTGCTTTTCATTCCAGCATCTGAGATTGACCTGAGCGAGTTTGAGGTTATCAGGGCGGAGGTTATAGAGCAGGCGACCTCGGGCCAAGTCACGCCAGTTGTGGTTGGAAGGAAAGAGTGGCTTTATAGAGTGATAGATCGTATATTCTAATACCCCAAAACTCGACAAATCAAGGCCAGGTAGAATAAAGGAATTCTCCGAATTAGATCGACAGGTGGGCTTAACTTTTTTTATACTTAGAAACCGCAATAACGATAGTGATAGCAAGACGTGATAGTACACTGTAGAATTTACACAGGGAGAGAGCGTTCCATGCGCGCGATGACGCTCTGAGGGAGTCCTATCCAGTGGCGAAGTTAGCTTAGGTCAAATGAAAAGCTGTTGGGCTGACCTATCTCGTTTGTCCCGTGGGGAACCAGGAAATAAGAGGCGGAGAGCATAGGCGAGACATTGGCGGATGGCGGATAGCGAACGCGCTGGGCGACCTGAAAGGCGAAATTGTTGACTGGCGCCTCCATCGCGAAGGCGAGAAAGGCGGGAGGCATGAAGCACGTCGCCCGGGAGTCCAGCGCTACAACCCGGTCACCGATCTTTTTGAAATTGCCGGGGTGGATGTCGCATGGGCAGAGGACCAAGCCCTTGCTGGCATCGGCCTCAAAGTCAACCCGCCTACTGTCGCCCTTTAGTCGGAGAATCTATCATGGCCGTAAGTCATCTAGACCTACTGAAAAATAGGTGCTCACTTACGCCGTTGACATGCGCTTCGAGTTCTTCGAGCGTCTGGTACGTGATGTCAGACTCCCATCCATGAAAGAAGGTGTGTATTGCCTGACCTCCGCCGACCGGTCCGGGCGCAGCAGAGACGGGGGCTGGAGCGCGGATAAGCCTCTCAACAGCCTTCGCGGCCAACTCGACGTCGCTCTCCTGGCAGTCGGGCGCGTCGATATATTCCATGACGATATGCCCGACGGTGAAGAAGGGGTGGGGAACCGTAGTAAACGCGTCAAAGATACGAGGAACGCGAACGCAGGCTTCTGGGTCGGCTTGGAGGGCCTGTGCGACCCAGTCTTGTGTCTTCGCCTCGGCTGTGGTGACGGTCAGACCGAACTTGACCCAGGCAATAATGGGCCCGTCGGGCTGTTTGTGGAGGGGCATTCCGCGGCACTGATATCCGGCCTGTTGGCATAAGGCGGCGATTCGCTGGCGAGGTGGTAGGTCCTCATTCACGAGAAAGTCGTGGTCGGATGCGGACATACTAGCAGAGGAGATCAACTATACATAGGGAATCTGCAGGCGTATGCGTAAAGAAAGTTCAAGACAAGCTCAAGGTGGATTTCTGAAGCGGAGTTCGAAGATGGAGGTATTGAGTATGCTCTGAGCGTCCGTGCACGGCAACGGACGTATTTTCTTCCAAGGACTCAGCTTAGCGACCCCGTTTGCTTTGCAGCTCAAGGATTCAGACTCACGCTTCATCTACATCATGCATAGACACTTGCCGCGGAGGTTGTAGAACAGGCGAATGAAATAACTTGTAATCGGAAAGAAAGGGTGGGTTTGTAGAGCAATAGATCGTGTATTCTAACAGCCCAAAAATCGACGAAAAAAAAATGTGCTGGCGTATATGGTTCTATATAGGACACTGAATACAGCCGCACCCTCGCAGAAGGTACAGATTAAAATTATATACGTTACAGATAGGTCCGTCAGATAGATTTGGAGATTTATGTAGATGCGTCCTTGGCCTTGTCCATCAACTCTATAGCTGCATGTGCGCGGAGAAGCAGAGCGTTCTGCGATGAACAAAGACACGATGTGAGAATCAGTACTCAGGAGGCACACCAACTCATGGCAAGGCGCACCTCAAAGCTGTATTTACCCTTCCGCTTCGAAGGGCCCGTCTCTAAATGTTTCCCTATAGTGCCAGACAAATCAAGATCTAAGATCGAGCCAAGGAAGGGCGCGGGCAGGTCAGCTAACCGGATAACACAAGCTCAATGTGCTCGCGGGCCTTTGCCTCCTCGCCGATACAAGCGTACAGTCGGCCCAGCTCGAAATCTGAGCAATCCATTGCCGTTTAAACAGTCAGTAAGTCGGTGGGGGTCAATTTTGAGAGGAGAAGGCGACGGAACGCACGGGCGTGATAAACAAGATAATGATCAACCTCGATCTTAGGCCCCTCCTCGATCACGCGCCGCAGCGCCTTGAACGCCTTCTTCTCCGCGTCCGGTTTCGAGATCGTGTACACGACGTCCGGATCCAATATACTGTCCGGGTCCTACGAAAGTAGACGAACAAAACCCGCTTCCATAAGTTCCACGCGCCCCAAAGACAGAAAGAAAGAGACTATGACGGGAAAAAAGGGAACGTACCGGGTGCGCGACATACCGCAAACACACCCCCTCCAGAAAATTTGCCAAACAGAAATCGTCCCAGTACCCGCGCCCACCTCCGTACTTTGACGGATTCGAACTGTGTTTCCCCAGCTCCTTCAGCGCATCCTCAACCATGGGGAGCATCTTCGTGAGGATGGTGCCAAGGGGAGCGTGCATGATCCCCTGGAACACGTACGCGAGCTCGAGCCCGGGGAGGAGAAGCCGTCCATTTTGTTTCTTGAATTTCTCTGCCTTACGCGTGGCAAATTTCTGTCGGTCATGAGGAGGTGCATGTTAGAGATACCGTGATTGAAAGGGATGGGGTGGGGTGGGGTGGGAATGGAGAGCGCATACCTCCACAGGGATCGACTTGCCCGCTATCCGCTGCTGTAGACCCGGGACTTGAGTCATGAGTTTTGTCGCCTCGGCGAGGTTAGCCTCCCCACCCATTTGAGCGAGACACGCTGCCAGGCCTATTGGATCGCCCATCATTTAGCATCCCAGCACTAGCCAGAAATACTGACAGGAATATGGGCTTTACCATACTTCAGGATAATCTCGAGTCAGGAGACTGAAAACAGGGGCTTGGATTAGGAGACAAGACTTACTGTATAGGTTGCCTTTGACCAATTACTCGAAGATCGGAGCTCTTTCCATATTTCGAGCGTCGCAGGGACATCACTCAATGCCAAATGGCAAAGGCACTGTTCCGGCAAGGGTCATTGTCAATGGGCCTCCAGCCAAAAAGGAATCGCTTGGCACTCACTTGTTCCCAGAAGACCAAGTGCCGCAGGTTGGCGTATCCTTCTTGCTGAATCTCGACCGCCTTGCGATAGCTCTCGATCGCGAGGTCCGGTCGGCCCTGGCACACCAGTAGTCGTCCATGCGCTAATTCAGAAATTCACAGTGGTAAATTTCAGCAGCTTTCAGACGAAGTGAATGAGGTAATGCAGCTTACCAAAAAGATAAAATACCCCTAAGCCGCATCGAGTCCCAGAGTATCAGCACCCCACCCGCGCAAAGCCTGAAACAGAGCGAGGGAAACGCACCCTTTGGGAACCTCTCCAGATAAAACATGATCATGTTCTCCGCGACATGGAGATCGACACCGTCCGCGGACATATTGCTCACGAAGAGGTGGAACATAATGAGTGTGAGGTCGATGAGGGGGCGCCGGAGGCCGCCCTCGTCGAGCGAGATTGCGGGTAGTGCGCTGCCTTTTGTCCAGCCGCCTGCTGCGTAGAGAAGTTTGAGCGAATGGTGCCGATCGCCTTTGTAACCGAGCATTTGGGCGAACTAGTGTTGAGTTGGTCAATTTGGATGAAAATTAGGGGCGGAGATTGGCGGCTTACGGTAATAATTTTCCCGGGCAAGAGACTAAGCATAAGTGAGCTATAACACATTTTTCTAAGTTAATACTCATGTATCTAAATAAAGCGAGTGGGTGTATAATGTGACTCGCCTGACGCCCATGCCGTACTGGACACCCGATCTAAAATGCCTGTCAATGCTCTCGTCCTCAATAGCCCCCGCTTCTACAGCCTCGGCGTCGGCAGCTTCGAGGTACTGCAGAAGACTTTTGAAGATGCTCATTGCCGAGCGAAGATTGAGCCTAGAAGCGCGGCAAGCGATTATCTAATTACGTGCGTACTGCAACAAATGAGAGAAAGGACGGACGCTTCCTAAAAATTACAGAGCATCGTGAGCACGGGACACTAACTAACGTAAACCCGAGGGAAAGGCTAATAGTTGACTTACTTTAACTACGGCCAACCAATCACCAGAATACATTATTGAAAGGAAAGCCTTTTGAACGAGACATTCGGCATAAACGAGCTCCGCGTGTCTGAGTTAACAGCAATATTCCGAGGGAAGTCAGACACCTCTGCGTCGCCGAGATGGCCGAAGAGTAAGAACACCAACTTTTGCTCCAGGGTCATGCCTTTGAAGAACCCAACGCCCGTGCTGGTTGAGCCGATAACGAGCCCGGCCAAGCGAGCTGTCAATGAGCTGGCGGGACGGCGTAGCTGGTTGGCCTGATTTGTTGCCTTTCTCAGCATCTCCAGCGCAGACAAGATATCCTGTAGCAGCAGCGGTTCAATACAGGGGATGTATATTCCGCACGATCGAAATGCGCACCTCGTCTTGGAACGTCAGGTAGGCCTTCATTGCCTGAAGAGTGCTATTGCCTAATCGAGATATGATCTAATTAAAGAATCGCGGCAGACGTGAGGTGTGGAATGCGAACCAAGCGTGTAGTACATTTTGTCGCCGGTGGGATTGGCATCTGCAGATTCAATGTTCATTTAATATTTTATGTTTACACGGAGCCAGCCCAGAGATAGGAGGACAGCAGCTAGCACGAGATGGTGTTACTTGCCACGGCACTTGGCCTCAGCTTCTATCATCTGGGAGCTGAGAAAGGTCAAGAGGATTTCGGTGACAGTGTGCATGTCTCCCAGCATGGCCGCCTGCACCTCGCGACTGTTTCCATTGGTAGTATCCGATGAGCGGGAGGACGACCGGGCGGGCGAGGGAGGAACACTGGACGACGCCAGTGAGCTCAGGGTGCTCATGGTGTCCGCAGTGTTGGAGCGGTCGCTGTGGACGACGCTGGCGGGGGTGGAGGCGCCGTCTCTGGCGGTGGCGAAGGAGAAGAAGGACATGGTGGAGCGACGAGGAGCGGCTGGGAACGAACACTCTGGGTTTGTGTACTTAGGAGCCCGGCGGCAACCCCGGAAGACGCGCTGGGCCCGAAACGGACCACCAAACGCTTATATTGTGTAATCATATGCCCAGTACCCGGCCGCCAAGCTCAAGCTTACTACTTGCAGCCATCGGACGGTCCTTATAAGGTCCTCACTAGAGTCAGGTACATTTTTCCTGCAGGAATCTACAGTATTAATGTACCCCACAGATCAGAGAGAAGAAAAACTAAGATCGAGGGCGGGTGCGAGAATGAGCTGCCAGTGCGTATGCATATGAGGAGATTCGGTTACTCGGTATATGGGGTGTCTGCTGGGAAGGCGTGCAGCTGTGGAACGTGGCTCATCTTGTTAACGCAACTTGGGCGCGGCCGCTGGTCGTCTCACGAGACGAACGGGCACAGGTTCAATCCTGGCTGCGGCCAAGCTGCGGCCAAATTGAACCTTTCACACGGTCAACCACATAATCTGAATCACGACATTACGGTATAGAGCTCTTCGCTCGCTCCAGCGTATGCAAATGTTGATTTTGTATAGTTGCACTGCGCTGGTCTGGACGCAGTGAATCGTCATTCTCGAAGTGCAGGGTTTGTGTATGGTGGATACCCAAGGTATGGAGTTGGAACATAAAAAAGAGCACAGACGCCTTTCCCACATAATGGTGAGTCGATAACTGATGATACCCGAAAATCAAAGCGAAGCCCAAACACCATACTGCGGTACTATTCAACCCAGGACCACGCCCCTGCAAGCACCAGCTCCAGGAGTCCTATCCACAATAACGACCGGGGAAGGTCAACCATTAGGTTTCCCGCCCCTGCACCTAGGATAAGAGCCCCAATCCCTGCAGCCCGCAGCGGGGTGTGCTCGTGTAATGGAAAGGCCAGAACGTTAACCAAACCAGCGGCTATATCGCGGAGATATGGTGTGGTCAGGCTCGGATCGCGGATATAGGTTTGGACATGACGTACTAAAAGCAGCAGTTGTGGCGAACGCGTCTGATGCGAACGCAGCTGAAGAAGCAGCCTGGAGACCCATCGTAAATGCGACCTACAAGATATCCAGCCGGACACTCAACAATTGTAGCCAAAGGCAGCGGATAGAAGGTAGAAGTCGACATACCGCACCGATGGCGGGCACAGGGAACATCCTAGGCCCCGAGCCACTTTCGAACCCCCCATTCCACGTGCCCACCATCATCATAGCACACGCCGAAAGCGTGATCACGGCTTGCAGTAATGCAGTGCCGACAAATTTCCCGCGCATGCTCGTGCCAAACGCCGTCGTGATGCGCCCGCTCACGAACGATCCGAGCATGAGCATCGAAATGGACGTCGCGAGTTCGACCGTGTGTGGAGGGTAAGGGAGATGCGTGCGGCAAGAGGGCGGCAAGAGGAAATAAGTCATGTTATTCGTTAACTGGATGATCGTGCCTGTCTGCGCTCAAAATGCGTGCTCAATGGGGAGATTCTTGGAGGGAGAAGGAGTTGGGCGTACGATGAAAGGCATCCATATCCCGTTCGCACTAATGAACACCGACGATACAACGCCTGTAATGAGACATTGAATTGCAAGCGGAAGAGTCGCACTCTTGTGCTCAAGAGTGCGCGAAAAACTAGATTTTCACCCATCAGATGTAGATAGTCAAGCTTCGAAATTGAAAGCCTCACTGAGTCCTGCACCAGTGCCAAAACGGCGACTTCGAAGCCGATTCAGACGACTCAGACGAGGATGAAGAGGGCAGGAGAGGGCGTCGTTCGCCAATGGAATTCGCTCTAGTTGTAAAATTTCCGTAATTCAAGCATACTCAGTATCATCTTTCGAGAGAGGCTGCTCACAAAGTCATAGTAGATAATCGATCTATGCATTCGGCCGGAGTGATTTCCAATGTCGCAGGACAGTACACGATTAGCCGATTTCAAAGAGGAAAGTAAAATCAGTACACACCTCAAGGTTCCAAACGCGACTGAAGATACTGGTCTTCTCACAAGGGTGGGTGTCCGACGTCCGCGTCAAGCTTTGAGCCGTGCAGAGTGTGCGCAAGGTGGGGCTTTTATCACAGCGGCCGTGAGCCCCGTGACATCGTGCATCATCGTCGCGCGAGCTATCAGCCGTATACGGCAACTTCGGCAAGTCCCTATGTATGGATCTTCAATCGAGCTCACCTGCATCGACCGACAATTTTGAGGCGCTTATCTCGCAGCTCCTTTGGCTGGATAAGAATAGAGCAAATGCTCGAAGATTGAACGGACATGGATGATTAGCATCGCCAGATCAAGACTCGAAGCACGCTCGAAGAAGTTCAACTGTAGGGTATAACACCTGGTTACGTAAGGAGGCTTTGGACCTCAACCTGGCCTGTACAATATTAATATCATCGGCGTCTCCGCTGAGGGCAGTATTAAACAGATCTCCATTCTTTGTTCTTGTCATGCTCCAGCTTATATGTCGACGATACAAGTAGGGGCACTAATATACGATAAAGATCTAAAGAAAAATGTTCCACATACGAGTGTAAGCAAGAGAGGTTTGGGGGTGGTCTATAGGCACCAGGGGTCGACTTGCGACGGTCTGAGAAATATTCAGTGGGGTATCATCCAACCCAAGTCCAAGTTCCTGCCAGGGCCAACTCAAAGAGCCCTATCCAAAGCAGTGATCGCGCGAGGTTGGTCATTAGGTTTCCTGCCCCTGTTCCTAGTATCAGTGCGACGAAGCTGAGGGCCCGGAGTGGGGTCTGGGGGTGAAAGGGGAGTGCGAGCATCTGCACTAGACTGGCGGCTACGCATCGAACTTGGTTAGAGCCATCAGACTGCCTGAACGGACCGGGCGTGACGTACTAAAAGCAACGGTAGTGGAAAAGGCAGGAGATGCAAATCCAGCACAGGCGGTAGCTTGGATGCCCATCGTGAATGCCGCCTGTGCGATTATACGATCAAACATTGGTACCAAGACCAACAAGAAAGTGAGATCACATACAGCGCCAATGACGACCGTCGGAAACTCCCCTGTCCGCACGCTAATTCCGTCCACGCTCTCCACACCCCAGCTGCCATCATAAGTGCCATGGTAAGGGTGATCAAGCTCTGAGCCAGCGCTGTACCAGCGAGTTTTCCTCGCGTGCGGGCGCCGAGGGGCAGCCGCCCGCTTACGAAGCATCCAAGCATGAACATTCCCAGCGAGACCCCACGCTGAAGTACGTGTGTAGGGACGGGGAGGTGTGTTCGTTCAGATGGAGGGATGAGAAAATACGATACGCTGTTGACAAGCTGAATAAGCGTGCCTGTCTGTGGGCGAATCGCAAGTTGGTATTTGCGTGTTTATGGGAAGGGCGAGAAGACCATTACCATAAAAGGAACCCACACGCTCGATGCGTTGATGAAGACGGCTGCGACTGCCCCAGTGATAAAACAATGAATCGCCAGGGGGATCGCAGCGCATTCTTGCGGTATCGGTTGTGAAAAGCTGAAAGTCGTTCATCATATCAGGGATCTGGTGTGTAATATTTAGACTCGAAGATGATGCGCACTAGGCTTTTAGCGCATCGAAACGTGAGGGCGCAGAAGAGGGCTTGATGGATGTGGAGGGTAGGAGCGGGCGTCGCTCGTCGGTGGAGATAGTGCTGCTCGCGCGATCCTGGAGCTCAGCGCATGCAACATGAGAGCCAAGCAAAAGCGACTCACGAGCGATCCATGTATTATTGACGTTAAGTTGCTGGAGCAAGCCTGGGGAGTATTGCCTCTGGTCAGGGCTATAGACTTGAAAGATCGACAGGGCAAGGAACTGCAGAGAAAATATACGACGTGAGGCAACGTGCACCGTCAGTGTCACTCGTAAACGTTAACGGAGTTGTCGGGGGGCCGGTACTTTGACGGGCACCGGGAACCGGTTCACGCCAGCTGGTTTCTGTCAACAGGTAAACGCCGACTAGTTTTAGAAAAGACGTGCCGCCTCACTCAAGACCAGACGGCGTGGGCCTTGTATATTGCAGTAGATGTCAAAAGCACAAAAGCACACAACACCCGTGCACGGCTGGTGCGTGTGACGAGGAGGTGTTGGGCGCCCGGTGGCACACAGAGAGGCTTATGTAATTAGGAGGGTCCGGGTCCGGAGCTGAGCTGAGCCCGACTGCTTCACCGAGTCGAGGCTTTGACTGAAATTGACTATTACGTCATCAGAAACTCTGGGGATTTCACGCGCATTCAACGCTATTCAACGCCAGCATAACTGGCAACCATCCAAGTCACGTCTAAGTCAATTGCTGCGCGCTCGCCTTTTGGAGCGGGTTGCGGCAGAGCCGAACATGAAAATCAGTATGTCAAGCCCTAGCGAATATTTCTTTCGGGGCTCGGAATCACATTCAGACTGCAGTCGACTGGTACGTGAGGGGTCTCTTGCACGCCAGTACTGCGTGAACATCGAACCTTGGATGTGCCTTGGATCCCTCGTTCAAGGACGCGGGGGCGGTAAAGGCCGATATTGAGCCAAGGAGGTACGCATATAAACCAACAGGTAAATATAGTTAGCGTCTGCCGAATGCTGTGCGACACTAAGGAAAGCTTCCTGCCACTATCTTCCCACAACGATTTTAACCCGTGCCTTTCTGGAAGACTGGAATGGCCGCTCTGGTATCCCACTGCGCGCACTAGTGATCTAAGGCGGCACCTGCGCGCTCGTCGATTGGGTCAAAGAGGCACGTCGACATTGCGAATCTATTTCGGCTCAACCCAGGCCCATCACACGCGTTAAGGCTGTATTCACTGAGGCTGTTACCTGCAACCACCCTGGACACTCCGAGGACGCTAGGCAACTCAGCATACTCCCTGATCTTTTCCAATCTAAGCTCACGCAAGTCTCCGTTAACTATTGAAATCTACCAAATGAGCCATGCGTCGTCCGTGATGAGTGGTGAAAACTCCAAGGATACTCTCACTGCGGGTTTATCACTATTTTTTGAGCGCTCTTGCCCCCCATTGGTCTGGACAAAGTTAGGGGGGATGTGGTTGTCTGACTTCGGGTGGGCTCTTGGCAACACATATAGCGCATACCGGCGGTGATGGTAGGGCTATAGCTCAGTCACGCCCCGCTCAAAAAGCTGAAGCTTACGCCTCCCGATACAACTCTGACAATGAATGCATGTTACAACACACTAAACACATCTCATCTTATCGGTCTCTCTGTCAGTAACTCAACAGGATCCTGCGAGCGTCGCCCACTGATTCTATCCAATAGTTCACAGCGGAAGCAGGGTTTCTCTCTATCACAGCAGTTTTGGCTCTTTTTGGAATCGTGGTTGTAAGTGGCCGCGAAGCTAGGCATCTTTCCCTCCACTCATATATTCCCGTATCGATTTCCCAGAAGAACGCGATTGTGAGGAAAAGGCAGCCTTTTCGGACCCATGGCGATATATATGCCACATCCCTCTTCATTGGAGATGTATTCCAGGGCGTCGGAAGCATGCTCGATCTTCGATGGGTACGTGGCCAAGCTGTTTGGTGTGGGAGCTATTGTTCGGCACAAGGTGAGACCTAATCTCATGGCCTTTGCGCAAGTCGAAATCACACTGATCACGCAAGGATGCATTTTTTTTTGGCTCTTAGGTGCTTTCCAAACGATAGGCGGAACAAGCATTGCTTTTTCGACCCTCGTGCGCCTTTTGGTTTTACGTGGTTATGCATGGGCTCATTTTTACCCTAGGCTATCTCCGTATTCACTTTTAGTTGCCTCTTCCTTGGATGGAACCCCCCAGAGTCAAAGTTGATTCCCATCCTTGTGGTGGTTTGCGCCTGGCTCTATTCAATACTGTTTGCTGCCATCGGGTATGCAGTGTATCCGAAGGCACCTACCGACGACGGCATACCGCTCTATGTTCCGTCGCCGTGAGTGCAGACTTCAATCAATTATCTCACCACGTCGGAAAAGACTGAGTTCTTATGCACGCTGTAGATATTGTAAGTGGACGAATTTCTCTATGTACATCCTTGGTCTCTTCGCTGCGATATTCAAGAGGTCAAATTACTAGGGTGCTGGCTCCAGGACTCAGTCCCGCTCCGGGTCTTTGGAGAATATCTATGGATATGGATTGCGCTGGTCGCATCTATTTTTCTCTACGTTCCATTGTTCTTCCTGCTGCGAGGGAAAATTTTCGTGGAGATCAAAGAGTGGCACTGGATCCAATACCCCTCGATATCCCGATCACGCACTGAAAGAGCGATTTCCATTTCCAAACGACGGACATACGCCGAGGCTCGCAGAATGTTATACTGTTCGTACTTCCGCTAACTAAATCGATCGAAGGATTCACAAGACGCTCTTGACGTTTTGTAGATCCGGGTGCATACGCGCTCACCGCACTTCCCCAAATTATCGCAAGATGGTCAAAAGCCCCGGCCCAAGTTCCTATCTACGAGCGCCCATTTGCGGGTACGAGCGCAGCCATTTTTATCTTCAGTCTCAGCGGGGTGGTCAATGTGTTGCTCTTTTTGCACACAAGACCTTCCATGCTGGGGTTTGGCGACGATCAATCGCCGCCAGTTCTGAATCGGCCAGTTCATGAAGTGCTGCATCATGTCGTTGCGACGTGTCCGGAGTGCCATAACCGTCGCAATATGCCTTGCGCGCCGCCTCCACGCTCAAAATTGCCACCAAGAAAGAAAGAGGCGATTGAGGAGGGCGAGGATAGTGGTGCGGAGGTTCTTGAGATAGTGCCAACAGTATGGATCGGAAGGGACGGTACAACCTCAAACTATTCTATTTCAATATCGGAAATTTCACTGTAAATCGTGGATCTTGTGAATATATAACCGACCATCGACGCCTCCTCGGTACCGCTGCACGCAAAGCTGTTGACAGTGCCCTCTTTGATACGGTCATCAAAGCCCCAGCACCCTGCTTTACGGCATGAGGATTCGATTTATGGCGTAGTCCAAGTAGCTACATGGCAACTAAGTAGTATCTAGCAATTTAAAATCATTTTCAAGAGCAATAAGTACTTCGATCAGGTGTTGTGTGGACAGTTGGAAGAGCAAATCGGAGAATGAAACTGAGAATGTTCAACGAAAGGGAAGGCAAGCTAACGCCGTGCTACATAACGCCAATCGTTGGTTCGGGATGTCAAGACTCGATACGCTTTGGGTGGTTGTTTCTGTTATCTGTGGGGCAGGTGAATATTCCTTGATTCAATACTCTTCATCTATGTCTCCCATAGAATCTGCGCATTCATTCACTGGTTCTTTCGTTTATTCATGAGAGCCGGGTCGCACGAGCTCCTCGGACTCCTGGTCAGTTGGCAGTAGAGCATCGCACAAGGTTATACCCCATCAACTCTTAGCAGCTATTTCCTTTTTTCTGCGAAATCTGAAGGCGCAGGCATTTTCGATGAGGCACTTTTGCGATAAACTTCAGACTCGTCAAGTACGTCATGAAGGACAAAACTAAGCTAGGACATCTGATATACAGTATTCACCAAACCTGATTCTGGCCGCCCCTTCCGCATGCCTTGCTTACACGCTTCAAGAACTCGTCTGTGTCCACGCTTAACGCTCTCTTCTCGGCCTCCTCCTGCTGCGCTTTTCGCTCCTCTGACTGCCGCCAATTTTTCCATACTGTTTTCCCAAGTACACTCCACCACTCTTCAGCAAAAGGATGACCTGGCGCGCCAGCGTAGCCCCACGGCTTGCTGATCCACGGCTGGACGTACTCGTTCAGAACACTCGCCATGGTAGGATGGGTTGGGCCCGAGAAGTGAACGATTCCCGGATTACGATGAGCCTCTTTCAACTCGCCGTGAGGCCACACAGCGGCACGATCCTCGCTGTGCATGGCGGCGTATGTTCCAAGGCCAGTAGCGTTCCATCCCAGGTCGATCTCCAGCCATTCGTCGCGAAAAAACGTATTCAGCACGTCCTGGTCCTTGAAGGTCGTCTCGGCCCTGTTCCGCACCAATTCGAACAGGTCGCGCAATCGCGCCCGGATGCGCGCCATGTCTAGCAGCATCACTCCTGCGTTGAAGTACGGGCCACGCTCGACACCGCTGTGGCCCAAGGGGTGTCCGATGTCACGAACGGCGGCGAGCATCTTCCCATGAAGATCGACACTCCACAAGGCTCCTAGGGCCTTTCGCACAAGTATGTCGGAATCCAGAAAGAGTGCTCGCTCGACGGGTAAAAGGGAAAGGGCGTCGATCTTGGCCCACGTCGGGTCGCGCCGTCCCTTGCTCCCGTCGGGCAATTCGATGAACTGCAGCGTCACCCTGGTCGACGCCGGGACCGACTCTCTAATCATCTTTTTGTCGTCCTCTGAGAGTCCGCAGTCGATGATGTAGAAGGACATTCGTCTATCCTCGGTGGCATCAACCGCCGACCGGACTGCGACAGCGGTGGGCATGGCGTATGCCGAATCGGCGCACATGGCGATATTGATGCCGTACTCCAGCTTTACGTCGTCGACCTCTACTGTTTCTTTCTTCGTCAAAAACCCTATCCGCCTCTCCGCAGTTTTCCTAAGAATGACTTGATAGCCCTTGTGGAGAATCTCGTACTCACTCGCCTGAAGAGCCAGAAAGGCATCAATTCCGCGCTTCGGGTGAGTCATGCTCTCCGCAGGCTCCATTTTCCATTCGTAGTCGTCGAAGATGACGAGAGCCCCTGGTCGCATGAGACGCCAAGCGAGCTCTGCGTCCAAGAAAGTGTCGTCCGACCTGTGGGACCCGTCGATGTACACAAAGTCGAACCCCTCGGTGGGGCGACGGAGACGAATGGGCGTTGCGGAAGTCCTTGAAATTTTCCCAATGCCTGTCGATACTAAAGTATATCTTTGCCGCAGTTCGATGGTAAACGAGGGATAACATGCGTGACCTCGGCCCAGCTTGTTCGATAATCTCGTGATTTGTACTGACTTCGTAGACGACCGACCACATTAGGGACGTTCAAGGTAGCGAAAAGCGAGAGCAAAACGCTCGCAAA
This sequence comes from Botryobasidium botryosum FD-172 SS1, assembly GCA_000697705.1. Taxonomy (NCBI): domain Eukaryota; kingdom Fungi; phylum Basidiomycota; class Agaricomycetes; order Cantharellales; family Botryobasidiaceae; genus Botryobasidium; species Botryobasidium botryosum. Next base: position 170,312 of record KL198059.1, on the reverse strand, counting down.
AACGCTCAGAAAAACGCCCGCAAAACACCAGCGCCGAAAGGTGCCGAAGAACTTTTGTCCGCGTACGCGAACTGACCTTGGTGGGTAAAAAGCGTCCTTTAGCACGGAAACTCTGCCTGTTTTAGGAGACGTTCTGGCCAGTCATCAAGTCTTGATTATCTAGGGAAAGATGTTCTTGGTCTTGGCTTTGAAGTTCGTTTTTTTGAGGACGATGGAGGGGTTTCACGGTAGAGAAATACCGGACAAAAACGCCACCAAAAACGGACCCTAGCAATAGCAAACAGCGTTTTTGAGGCGTTTTGCTGGGCGTTTTTCTGGTGTTTTTGCGTCGTTTTTGTCTACCGTGAACGTCCCTATTGAGATCAGAAAAGTCCCGACTCCTTCGTTCTCAGCGTCCCCTTTGTTCTGTGCTACGATGAAGGCGGTATTGTCCCTGTTCTGAGCATGAATCAGAGCGACCACCTGCCCTGGCACACCTACGCAGACGGCAGCGAGAGCGTCGAGAATCTCGCCTATGTGAGCTCCAGAAGGCGGCGAAAATGAAGGCTGCTCGGGTTTAGCGAGAGGCGGGGCCTTGAGGTCAGCAAAGGTCGCGGGAATAAGACGACTGATAACTGGGTACAAGGGCGAAGGCTGGAGCGAACGGAGTGGCGGAGTCAAATATTAATGTACCCTAAATACAGCTCAAACTATTGCTGACAAATATGGAACAGGTATGTTTCAAGAATTTCAATCAAATAACCAAAGCGCGGGGCACAACCTGAACCACCGAGGATGATATCAAGATCAAGAAAAGCCCGGATACAGCGCGTACGGAGTCGCCAACGCTAGGCTCAAACATTTGATAGGCCATTTGTTGTTGCGAAATCCACTATCTGCTACACGCGGAAGGTTAGGGAACGGGGATAAGACTGGACATATTATTTCATTAGCAAGCCAGTCAATTGCGCAAGTGCAAATGGGAGGTTTACCGAGAGGGCCTTCACGTCCTCGTCGCTGAGCTTGTGGGCAAAATTAACATTGCATTTGATACGGGATTTCCGACTCGATCTCCGGGACGCAAGGAGCTCAACGACAGCTTGCGGCGTGATGTTGGCATTTTGGTAAAGCTGAACTGTCTTCAAACACGGAAGTAGCCATCCGGTACCTCCTTCAGGTGAGGGGGGTACCGCAAGCGCACGGAGGACCGTATCAGAGATGGTGCAGGAATTCAACATGAGGGAGTTTAAACCCGAGAGCCGTTCCAGGCAGTGCAGCATCTCCTGGTCAGTGATATCTATCGCTCGCAGATAGAGGACGGTAAGGTCCGGCGCTGAGCGCTTGATCAGGGCGCAGAGGGACGCTCCCGATCTGGCGACCGCAGAGTGCGAGTTGAATAAACGCAGCGATTTGAGCTGTGGCGCATGGATATGATTCAACAGCGAAGGGCAGTTTCTCAGCTGCAGAGTGCGGAGGGCGGCAAGGGTGACGGGGGTGCGATTGGTGCTGATGGGAATGAGCGTGATATCGGATAACCATAACTCGTCAAGGTCGGGCGAGGTTAGAATGAGCCGATGTACCGTACGGAAAGGAAAACTTGTCAGGTGAAGCGTTTCGGCATGAGGGAGAACGATGTGTTCAAGCAAGGGGCGCACGAGCGGATTTCCAACAACTTCGAGATACGTCAGAGAGTCGAGAGTGAGTGTGTTTACGTGGAATGGAGCGGGAATGACAAATTTTTCGACATATGCGGTCTCTTCGTCCGTGAGGACGATGGACGCAAGGGAGTGGCTTGAGCCAAACAAGCTCCACAGTGCACTCATTGCTGCTGTTGTCCAATTTACTTCATGCAAGGTGATGGACTCCAAAGCCGGAAGTCGAAGAATGTTGAGAACGTTTTCGATATCCTGCACCCACGACACGGAAAACGTGATGAGTTGGGATAGCAAAACAAATCCGTCAAACAAGGGCCTTCCAATTACGTCCGTTCCGGGTAGACATAAACTGCAGTCCACGAGGTTCGGGCATGACTGAAATATCCGGAGGATGTCGTTTGAAGTCCATGGAGTATCATGGGTGCCCTCCACCGATAGCTCCGTGATGCTGGAGCCGAAGGTGGTGAACCTAGGGATGTAGGACTCGATTGAGACGGACAATGGAGCGCCGTCTTGTTGGCCAGTAGGTGCGAGTAATGGTATCAATGGGCGCTCCGTATCAACCGAGATTGTCGGTTCCCCCGTGGCCACAATACTGAGGAAGGTCAGCTCGGGCGTATATCCAGCGAAGATTGGCAAGAGGACGTCGAGCGTGCGCAAGTGAGCCCTCACTTTGAACGACTGCCAGCGATCCATGCAGCCTCGCAAAACGATACCAAGTCGCACAGTAAAGTATTCCATCGTGGACCTCTCCTGCGTTTCGAAGTCGCCATCGCCCCAATCTGTGCAGACATCTATTGCCAAAGGCCTTTGACCGGCGCGCTCAAGCCAGTAAGCGGCCTTCAGATCAGGATCGCGCTTATCCAAGTCCAAGTCGATTTGTGACCAGAATCCCGTGTAATCATGGAGCGTCTGCCGCCATAATTGACATACATGGGAGAGCCTAACCATGTCTTCCTGATCGCATTGCCGATATAAATTGTGTACAACGTCGCGCGGGAGTTCGCGGTGAGCAAATGCGGGAGTTGGGGTCGCGTCCACCTCCATTGAGTCCACTGTATAGAAAAAAAATCCGATAGGCTTGACAAGCTATGAAAAGCCAGCGCAAAATAGATACATACCGTTCTGGTCAGCGAACTCGAAGACTTCTGTGCGGCTTGTTGGTGGTGCAGTGTTGAGATTGAGATCGGCCATTATGTAGTTAATATTCAAGCGCCGTTCTAACGTACGGCGGCTATACATGTAGTATATCATCATGATATACAATCGAACCTCCAGCTAAGCATATTCCAATCAAGCATAGATCCGGGACCAAGCCAAATTGGGACGACTACCGGCTTGGTGGATAGGCCGTTACTGCCGTTTGCATCCGGATTGGCCGATCGGCACATTGTGTCCGGTTTACACGAGTTTCTCTCCGCCAAACTCGCGCGAGCAATATCTCGCCCATTTCATGGCCGTTCTCCACGATCTTTCGCACGGATATCTGTACGTAATATATCTAGGCAGCGACATCAAAATTGTCCACATATGTGAGCATTTGCAAAAATTTTACATGGGCACACTAGCCAAATGACCGATTTTTGAGTGTGGGGGACTTGTAACATCACCAAAGCTCGTCCAAACCACTCAATTATTGGCACGCAAACCCGCCATGATGATACCTAGCCACCGAAGCCACCATTACCACGAGGGGAGCCAATGAAAATTTATTTTCATAGGAGAAACCCCGATTTTGCTCCGATTTTGAGCATCCGGGACTCCTAGTGAGCCCGTAATGGCAGGGATTTGCGCCGCCTTCTACAAAAATATTCTT
>KL198059.1:149638-166207 GCA_000697705.1 Botryobasidium botryosum FD-172 SS1 | reverse complement strand
ACTAGGAGTCCCGGATGCTCAAAATCGGAGCAAAATCGGGGTTTCTCCTATGAAAATAAATTTTCATTGGCTCCCCTCGTGGTAATGGTGGCTTCGGTGGCTAGGTATCATCATGGCGGGTTTGCGTGCCAATAATTGAGTGGTTTGGACGAGCTTTGGTGATGTTACAAGTCCCCCACACTCAAAAATCGGTCATTTGGCTAGTGTGCCCATGTAAAATTTTTGCAAATGCTCACATATGTGGACAATTTTGATGTCGCTGCCTAGATATATTACGTACAGATATCCGTGCGAAAGATCGTGGAGAACGGCCATGAAATGGGCGAGATATTGCTCGCGCGAGTTTGGCGGAGAGAAACTCGTGTAAACCGGACACAATGTGCCGATCGGCCAATCCGGATGCAAACGGCAGTAAGCATCCTCTCGTTAAGCATATTGCATATTCTCAAGGCTGCATGGATTCTGTCTCTTTTCTTGGGCCAAAATTGTGACATTTCACTGTACTCTATGGTTTGTGTCTCCTCCACCAATCCCGAGCCTGAAAAATGCAGGGCAACTTGTATTTCATGTATTTTTCTCGCTGTGCGACGCTCAGAAGTCTACCCAAAACGGGTTTAGAGCACCTGAGGTGGTGCAGTCTCGCTTGTCCGCGTGCCCCTGAATAAGCATGGCTAACCCTAGCTACGAAACCTATGCTTGATCAGAGGTTCGACTGTAGGTACTGATTCAAGGCCGAGAAACATCGGGAGGCGCTTGCGCAATCGGCAAATGGGCTGAAATTTGGGCGAGCGGACCGTTTCAAGATCAAGTAAGACGGGGAGATTCACGTCACGACAAGCCAGATATCCGGATATAAATATTTATTACAACATTCTGCCACTCTAAAGAATATGGGACTACGAATCGCCACGGACAGATCTCATGATCTAGAATAAAGCAACGTCAGTAATTGGCTTTGTACAAGCAAGAAGAAACAAAGAGTATACAAAGTCTGAGGCTACAGGCTGGTCGAGAATATCGATCTCAGCTGGCGTAAAGCCCATCTTTGGCACCAGCCACGTCCGGAGAGGAATCATGAGGCAAATGACGAATGGGAATCCGATTGCAGCTAAAGGACATTGCAAGTGAGATGCTGCCAGATTTCCGTATAACAAGATGGTAGACTTACCAATCGTCTGCGTAATCGCAAAGGTCCCGGCGAAACCTATCAATAATAAGAACACCCAAAGCCAGAGCATTTTGCGTCGGATCAGTAATAATGGCTCCTCTCGTAAGATGAGGCGTGCATCGCCAAGAAGGAATGACAGCTTGGCAGTGATGCCATTTTCTAGAAGAGCCTCAGAGCCCATATACCAACTGCGACAGCGAAAGAAATCAGAAGTCGCATCACAGCTGTACAAAGGATGCCAGCTTGGACATATACGCACAATAGCCCAGCAAGGACCTAAGCCGAATGAATCAGCCATACCGGAGAAATGTGTCGTCGCAAGCAACACTCACTCCTTTGGGAATTCGCCCAATCACCTGGTGCAATATGGGACCGATCATGCATAACAATGTGAGACCTCCTTGAGCCAAGTTCGATAATCTCTGTTCTACGACTCCGATGGCGCGCTCCCCGACTACCTGGACGCCATGAGAAACAGCTTCCTCTGACACCGGATCAACTTTCTCGGCATCGTGCCTTGCCACAGGAATATGGTCAAAGATGAGCAGCGATCGTGTATGTATTGGTGCTTGTGGAATGAGTCCATTCGGGGCGGGGATTCCGAGGATACCGGCCAGAAAGGTTGTGACTCCGAGCATAAAAAAATCAAGGTGAAAACCTATAGGGAATTTTGAGAGATCAGAGACGGCATTTAGAGGTCTAGATGGGATCACACCGACCTGGGGGTTTTCGCAGCGGGAACGCGGATGATTGAGCCATGAGCGACTATCCGAAGAACCGTCAGCGATAATGCGAAAGGATTAAGTCCAACAAACGTACAGAAACGTTGTGGTCAAAATAAAACAGGATGGTCAAGAGTATAGCGAACGGGATAGCGATCCCAACCCACTTGGCAGGAACATCCCAAAATGGGACAATCCAGTTTCGACCTCCCTGGGGAGTGAACGCCACGCCGGTCGTCGGGAGTGTCTCAAGATGAACGCCTCGAAGTCTTCCCCAGTGAGGGAGAGCGCTGCAAGCGACAAACGCGACCATCATGCCGTAGTCTGCGATCATCCTGCGCACGAGCGGGTGGAACAGCTTCGACTGCGCAGTGAGCTTGAATACCCACGAGAGACTGAACATGGTCACTGCCAGGACGACGGAGAGGAGGGTGGCGTCAATTGCGTCGGTTGCTGACTGTCGAGACACGATCTGGACGCCATATTGCATATAAATCCAGCCGACGTAGAAACCAAAGGCATCACATGGAAAGAGTGTGAAATAAACGAGCGCGTTACATCCTACAGGCGAACACGGTGAACGTTTAGCCCTGCATTAAGACTACCTATGAATACCCACCATTGGATATCGCGATAATAAAATGCATGATAGCACTCCAGATATATACCCAGGCAATGAATCCGAGGTAAAGCGGGCCGCCATTCGATGGTCGTGGAATAACGGTGAAGATGGTGTAGTTCAGGACAGTGATCGGGCCAGTCACGCCGGTGATGGTCAGCGGTTGGGCGGAGAATAAGGAGAAAACTGCAGCTCCAAGCTCATTGTTCAAGTAAAAAAACAGAGTCCGAGCATGAGTTGTCGCTGAAATGAAGAAATCCGAGCGATAAGTTGCCAACATACAAAGGACGCAAACAAGATCTCAGTAACGCCATATTCTCCTGTCTTTTCTATCAAGTCCAGAGAAAAGGCTAGAGCGGGCAAGACGCTAGAGCGAGACAGTGACTTTATTAACCGCAGTAAATGAGACACAGATGGCGAGAGTAGCTCTTTCAGCTCAACCCACTTTGCACAAAACATTAAAAGTGTGGCTGGAATAACGCGATAGGTCCATGCGTCTGTCCAATCGCTGAGATAGTACGGTCCTCTTGCGTTGATGTCCCTCCAAATCCCTTGAAACGGTAGCATCTGCGAGACACAGCTGCGCGCGTCCGTGTCCCTATGCAAACCTTCTGCAGCTGCACTGTGGCTCAAGCTCGCACGAAACTCGTCTTCCTCTGTTTCTACCTTGCCTTTTTCGTTATCTTGCTGAGCCGGTCGCTGCCTAGCGCGCAGTGCGTGAGGCGGCATGTCGTATTGAGGAAAGGTATTAATATCGGTATCAGATGCGCTGAACGGGGTCGCGAGTTCAGAGCCATCTAGAAGGGTGGGTGCTTTGCTGTCCATGGGTGTACCGGGCTCCCTCTGACGGTGGCTCGTGCCAACGGGATGAACGGGGCGCTGGTGACTGTGCAAGGTCCTGGACAGCGTCAATGTCTGCTGGTGCTTACATAATTTACGCTGAGCTTGAAGCTAAGCTTGAAGGATTCGAGAAAGCCCAGCGCTCGTTGAGAGCGGGTGCGAATCTGTCAAAGGAGCTGCTGTTGTGCTGCTGTCTACCCCAAGCCACACCGTCGGCGGCTCAAGTCAAGCTGGGCATACATACAGTCTTGCATACAGTCTCTCTCCCGGAGCTCGATCATGCCCCCGAGTAGTAAATGTATAAGACTAACAAAATCACAGGGAAGTAAACCCAGCTACGCAAACCCGACTCTAGCAAGGATTCAACTGGCGCCAGCCATATTTTTACCGCGGCCCATATCTCACTAACACGGGAGTCGGGCTCGCGCCCCTGCGAAATCATCTGCATGATAGCCATCCACCAAGCGGTGCCGATACCCGCTCCAAGGAATGCTACCGGTCTCGCCCATATAGGATCAGGTGCAGTGGGAGTAGCAGGGAAAGCCATGTCGTCCGGTAATGAGGGCGACAAAAGCATTTGAGGGAGATTGGGATGAGATATTGATGGTCTGCCGACACCTAGCAGATGTGCGTGGGCAGAGCGAATAGAAGAAGCCATAATTGAACGCGAGCGCTAAGACCAGAGTTAGTGACACGATCAGGTAGATAGCCGTCGGGTTGTGTTTTACGTACTAGTGATCCAGTGAGCATCACTAAGGGTGCTTCGGGTGAAGGGGGAACTGCGGCAACGGCCATTCTGGAGTATCGAGAGAATAGCGCTTGTCGCAGCGACACTGCTGTTGCAAAGGCTTTCAAGAGCAATACAGATAGCAAAGCCAACATTCTGATTCATCCTCATTTCTGCAGCGAAGGAAACAAACTTACTGGGTTGCTCGTAGTCGCCGCCGCTAATTTCGATAAAATCAACCCCAGCCCTTTCCCCAGCCCACCCGGCAATGGTTTTGACATGTTCTAAGGCATGCTGATCGCTTAGGCCTCCAGAAGCGTAATCCGCAGCGTTCAGTTTGATTCCGATAACAAAGGCAGGAGGAGCGAAGGACCGAATGCGTTTCACGATTTTCTTGAGCACGTTGAGTTCGTTAGGATAGCCATAGGGTGGCTGGCGTAGATTAGTCTTTCAACACGAGAAGCCAACATATAATCAAAGTGCGAGCGAACAGCATAAAAGAGGAGGATTACCTTTGGAGATAGAATTTGCGCCAAAAAGTCTACCTTTGCTCTGCTTCAGTTTTATCGCCAACAAACTAACACTGTACTTACAACCATGGGCGCTATGTAACTGGATACCATCAAATCCTGCGTCTAGAGCAACCTTGGCACCCTCCACAAACCGCTCGATGATATGCTCAATGTCGTGGTCAGACATCTCCCGAGGTGTAGGGAAGAGGGCTGCATAGAATAAGCGGCTAAGTAAACCCTCCCCCGAGGAGCTCATTTTGACAGGGCTTGGTGCGAGTGGGGGGAGCCAGAAGGATCGTCCGCCAATAATGCGCGGAGACTGACGACCAGAGTGGCTCAGCTGCATGAGCGCGAGAGCAGCCGTTTGAGGAGAAGCCGAGCTATGCATAGCGTCAGCGAGCAGTCGAAAAGGAGCAATGGTTTCCGTCGTTATCTTTTCGGGCACTATCATGTCACGCCCCAAGGTGAGGTGTTCAGCAGAGACTTGGACGTTTCCTTCGAGAGAGCGAGGTCAGTTTTGCCCTCAAATTACTTGAATGGATACCTACCAGTAATGATCATGCCCCAGCCCCCGCGAGCCCAAGCAGTGTAAAGATTAAAATGTGACTCATTAGGAGGTCCTCCTGGGAATGTGGCAAGGCCTTCATACATTGCTGCCTCAAATTATGAATAAGCCGTCCACCCGCACCCGCTAGTAGCTGCTGCAGCAACGCGCACCTTGACGAGTCGACTGGGAACTGTTCGGCCACATGGAAGCCTCACAGGGGAAGCCAAGAGCGTAGCATCATCCGAGCCGCTTGCAGAGAGCAAGTCTCCCGAGGACATTTCAGTATACTCCAAGGGCTTCTGATTATCTGGAACGAGCTGGCAGTCTCGACTCTCGAGCTTCGTCGTGCCAGATCCAGGCAAAGTTGATGTTGAGTACGTACTATGCTGGCATTACGTAATGTGCGGCGAAAGGCCGGGCAAGTACTCAACGCCAGTCCTTCCCTTCTCGATAAATTCCCTCTCTCTTTCCTTCGTTCCCCTTCTTCCCATTTAATTACATACGCTCACCCTGAACATTCTTCACGACCTTTTCGACGCACATATATTTGCTCCTTCCACCTTTTCGGACTGGTACCTTGCGATGTGTGAGTCAATTCCTATGATATACTTATACGTATAAGTATTGGCGTCAGGATTTGGCGATACAAGGCTCAAGCCGCGGCCATGCGGTGTGCGTCACCGATCATATTTTATTGCTCAGGAGGCGTTCGGGCGTATTCGGCACCTCTCGTTGAATTGCAAAAACATATAAGGATATGCGAACGGACGTGAATGGAGATGAACTAGTGGACATGGGGGACACCCCGTTTTCCGATCCCCTGCCTCCATTCTACATTTCCCAGCATTATAACGCTCTATCGGTATCTACTTGTTGCTCTCTTCTCAGTGTAGTCGCGGGCGTTTGTTCCACTCGGCGTATATGGCCGATGTCCGGATTCCTTTGGCACCGGCGGCTCCAGTCCTCCCCGACTTTGCGCTGCTAGCTCTCTATGCACCATTTTTGATACCGGATCTTCAGCCCATACCGCGCAGTGGCACGCACTCACTTTGTCGCTCGCTCTGGACCCTTGCGAAACATTCACCCTAACTTCTTCTGCTGCTGTTGGATAGAGGGCTTGTCCGTTATCTGTCGATTCCGAGCCGTGACGTAGAGGCAACTCCGGTATTTGATGCTTATATGAACGACAGCTCATTCCGGTGTCATCGTCCTTGAGTTTTGATTGTAAGCGACTGCCTTATGATCTTAGGGGATGATACAGGAGTGACGAAGTGGAATCTAGTGAGAGTTACACGAACGATGAGTCCTCAGTTGTGCTGTAGAGCGAGAAACAACTAAGTAAGACATGTCTAGCTACCTAGTGAGAGTTACACGAACGATGAGCTAGAGAGAGACATTATAAGCATACATGTCATAAGTGTCATGAGGGAAACGAGTGGACTTACTCCTCAGTTGTGCTGTAGAGCGAGAAACAACTGAGGAGGCAGGACGAAAGGCTCGGGGTATATAAGAGCGAATAGGAGACCCTAAGCCTGAGAGAAAGACAGAAAGAAAAACGATGAAAGAATGTGTTCTTTATTGTCCATATAAATGTCCCTGAGTTCTTCAGGAAGCCGAAGCGTTCCATCTATAACTCAACACTCCCACTCGAAGAGGCTTCCAACTAAACCAATCCCAAAAGCGATCTGATGCCAGAGTGGCGATCGAAGGGGAGAGACTTGGTGAAGTCATCGGCCAGGTTTTCTCCAGAAGGAACATGGAGGAGGGCAACGCGCTTAGCAGCAACATATTCGCGAATGTAGTGATGGCGAAGATCGATGTGCTTGGACCTGCGATGATGTACAGGATTTTCAGCGAGAGCCTGGGCGCCTTGAGAGTTGACGCGGAGGGGAATCGGTTGGGAAGTATCGAATCCCAGTTCCTTCAAGAAGTTTTGAAGCCAAGTGGCTTGACGAGCGGACTCAGTCATGGCCATGTACTCAGCTTCAGTGGACGATAGAGCGACCGTTGGTTGCTTTCTGGAAACCCAGGAAATAGCGGCATTAGCCACCATGAAGCAATAACCAGTGGTGGACCTCCGGTCGATCTTGCTTTCAGCCCAGTCCGAATCAGAGTACCCCACAATCAAGGGGGATTGCCTTCGACCTCCGTATCGAATAGAGAGGCGGCGAGTACCTGCAAGATAACACAGAACATACTTGGCGGCCTTGAGGTGGTCGGGTGATGGATTCGAACAGAACTGTGACAAGCGGGTCACAGCGAACGCGATGTCCGGTCGCGATCCAATCATGGCATACATCAGCGAGCCAATGATCTGTTGGTAGTACAGTCGGTCTGCAGCCAACGCTGGTTCCTCCGATTTGAGGAGCTGATTACCAGCAGGGAGAGGAGTGCGTGTCGAGTTGGCTTGGTCCATGCCAAAACGCTCTAGAATGTGCTCAACATAGCGATGCTGAGAGATGGTAATGGTGCGTTTGGAGCGATCGCGAGAAATCTCAAACCCAAGGAAGGATTTAATCTCCCCTAGGTCCTTCATCTCGTACGCTACCATGAGTTTGGCCTTCACCGATGCGATCTCCTTGAGGTCGCTGCCCATAAGAGTGATATCGTCGACATACAGCAGGAGAATCACGACAAGATCCCCCCCTTTTCGACGATACACGTATGTGCCAGCGTCCGCATAGGTGCGAGTGAACCCAAGCTCCACAAGGGTGGTGTGGATCTTCTTGTTCCATTCGCGCGCAGCCTGTTTAAGACCATAGATGGCCTTGTGTAGGCGACACACCTTTGTTTCAGAACCCGGTACCACAAAACCTTCGGGTTGCTCCATGTATATTTCTTCCTCCAGGTCGCCATTCAAGAAGGCAGTCTTGACGTCCATGGAGTGAATTTCCCAGTCTTCAATCGCAGCGATAGCGAGAAGGAGTCGTACAGACTCATACCGGGCCACAGGAGAGAAGGTTTGGTCGTAATCAACGCCATATAGCTGGGAGAAGCCGCACGCGACGAAACGAGCCTTGTACCGGTCATCAACCTTGATGTCAAATACCCATTTACCAGTAACCAAGTTCGCGCCCTCCGGGAGATCCACTAGTGACCAGGTGCAATTGGCAACTAAGGAGTTATATTCCGATCGCAGCGCGTCCTCCCACTTACTCCGCTCATCCGAAGCCATAGCCCGTTTAAAGGTGGCTGGAATATTGCTAAGTGGGTGCGCCGCTGCAAGGAGGGCCGAGAGATTTGGCTCATGGTCATCCCCCTGGAGACCTAGGGCTCTAGCGACCAACCTGAAACGACGAGCATCAAAAACGCTCGACTCGGGATTCAAGGTCTGATCTAGAGGAGTGACATCCCCTGAGCGACTCTGGGCGAGTGCCTCCTGTCGCTCAGATACCATACTATCCCAGACATGGAGCACCAAATCGAACTCCCCGTCCGATATCTCCTCAGTATCTTCAGCTACCTGCTGCTGACCGTCCTCCAGAGCAAGAGGCACGAATAGCGGCTCAGGTGTGCCTTGATGCGAGAAAGGGGTCTGTGCCCCAGACAAGATAAGTCCCTCAACTTCATCCGATGTCGATCCTGCAAGGCCACTACCCGAACCCGAGCTGGCTGATCGAGAGCCATCACTCGGGGGTAAGGCCAGGAGAGTGGGGTCGATCCGATGGAGTGGGAAGCGAGGCGATTCAAAAGCTGTCTGAGAGCGCCCAGATGAGTCGGAACTTGGAGAGTCTTTGGGCGTTAGGGGACGAGGTGTTGAATTTCGAGTATTCGGGTGCAAGCCGGAGATGCTCGGGCTTCGGGCTCGGACACTTCCTTGTTGGTTTCTGATGGACTTTTGGATGCCCGCGGCAGCGCGTGGATCCACTCTTTTAATAGATACTCATTCAATTATTTTATGCCCGCTTTGCCCGCTTGGGGAGAGTTGTTTTCTACTTAAGCGTGGCCTGTTTGTCGTAGCCCCTCAGTGATTCTGTCCTTTACTCACTGAGGATTCCCTTTCTCGAACTATCGCCTAGGTACAGCTACGACATCCAATATTAGTGATTCTGTCCTTTACTCACTGAGGATTCCCTTTCTCGAACTATCGCCTAGATCTGCCTCGAGTGATCAGTATCACCCATATAAAAATTCAATACGAGGTACCACCGGTGGGATTACTGCGGGTAAAGACAGTACTGGGGGAGGCGGAGAAGGCGGGAGTACATTCAAATCAAATCGAATGGGGACCTTCTCCTTTTCACTATTTCTTGTCCGCGGCATAGCTGCCGGAATGGAAGGAAAAGACAGCTCGTCAAATATCACATCACCTGATACAACAAAGCTCCGGGTAGTTTGGTCCCACAGGCGGTAAGCCTTGGAATTCGGTTCATACCCAACAAACGTCATAGCCTTGGAATGAGGCTGATCCTTTTTACGTTTGCTCTTGTCCACATGAACATGCGCGGCGCAACCAAAAACGCGGAAGTGTGATACGTCAGGCGGGGTTCCAGTCCACCTCTCAAGCGGAGTCTTCCCACCCTGCACAGACGAAGGGCTACGGTTGTAGACGTGGACTGCTAGCTCAAAGGCACATTGCCAAAAGCCCGTAGACAGTCCAGCATGCGTTCGCAAAGCAAGCGAACGCTCCCCTATCGTCCTATTCCAGCGTTCAGCGCGGCCATTTCCCTCCGGAGTATTGGCAGGCGGCAGTTGGTGTGTAATACCATGCTCCGCCAGGTACGCTTTTACCTCGTTAGACGAGAACTCCCCCCCCCTGTCGGTGCGCCAGATCAGAATCCTGCAGCCCGGATGCTGGTTCTCAGCCCAGGCCTTGTATTCCTTGAACTTCTGCAGTGCTTCGCCTTTGGTTTTGACGAAGTACATGACGCCGACAGAGGTGAAGTCGTCTACAAATGAGACCGTGTAGAGATTCCCTTGAATGCTCTTCGGAAAGGGCCCCATGAGATCAGAATGAATGATCTCCAATGGGCGCGTCGCACGCGATTCAGACGGAGGGTGGGGGATCCGATGCTGCTTCCCAGCTGCGCAGCCCTCACAAGGGTTACCTGCCACTGGGACGGAGCAATCTACCAACACACCACCAACCGGGGGTTTATCCTCCTTCAACACAAGCTTAAGCACATCATACCCAAGGTGGGCGTAGCGCTGATGCCAAATATCCGTGGAGACAGCCGAGCGAGAGAGGGCGTTCACTGATGGAGGGTGGACGGTGATATCAAGCCAATACTGGCCACGATTGAGCGTCCCAATCCCAAAGCAAGTGCCCGCCTTCTCTATGCGCGCCTTTCCTTCCCCAAAGCGAACAGAAAAACCACCCAGATCCAGTTTGCTGTTCGCAACATACCGGTGGGCGGCCTCAGGTGCGTACAGGACTTTCCTGAGGACGATCTCCTTTTTAACCCCCTCTACCAGCGTCGAACCATACACCGTCCCAATCCCAAGATAGGACATGGACGAACCCGCCTTGCCCAAGCCAATAGAGCGAGGAGCTGCAAGTGGTTCATAATCGGTGAAGTCGGCGAGGTCGGGAGAGATATGGTCTGAACAGCCAGTGTCCAGCATCCAAGAGCGCCTTACTGAATCAGACAAGTAAAAGGCAGTTGGCGCGGCGGCCTCCTCATTGACAGAAGTAGAAAGGGCGTGGGTAGATACAGCGTTTTGAGAGTTCGACGAATTCGCTGTGCCCCCCTGTTCCCTCTTCTTCTTCTTACACTTCACCTCCTTGTGACCCTTGACCTTGCAGTAGTTGCATATTCCAGCGAACGGCTTCTTCTCCTTAGCCTTCCCTTTCGTCCGCATGGCCGAAAGAGAAGACCCTCCGCCAGAGCGACGAGCCTCTTCCTCAACAACACGTTGAGTAATGAGGGCGGGGGTGAGAGTAGACAGGTCCGCGAATGAGGCCAAGACAGTACCGGCGAAAGAGTCATAGGACTCCGGGAGCGCGTTGAGAATCATGAGGGCCTGATGCGAGGCAGAGAGATTGACCCCTGCAGCATCAAGACGACCCATGACAACAGTTAGTTCGTCGATCTGGGAGCGGAAGGAGGAGCCCTCAGTGAACTGCGCGCGAAAGACATTCCGGAAGTCGGTGAACGTCCCAATAGTGCCGACGGTACCATACGCCGTTTTGAGAGCATCCCACATGGAGTGGGCATGGTCGAGCGAGACGATATGGTGTTGGAGGAGTGGCGAGGTGTAATAGATAAGGAAGCCCATAGCCTTCTCATCGTCACGATCCCAGGCGAGTTGCGCCGCCTCTGCTACAGCCGTCGAGGGGGAAGGCAAGCTGGGGCGGGGACGTGAAGTGGAATCCTTAACGATGGACCACCAGCCCTGCATCATCATGTATGCACGGGCTTGGGCGGACCAGGCGGGCCAATTTTGGTCTGTAAGGACAGACATCGAGGACGGAGTTGTAGATACGGAGGAGGACATGACGAGTTTGATTCCGGAGTGATGTGAGAGCGATCAAGCTTTCAGGGGTTTTCTTGACCGAAGGACGCGCCGTCTGAGCCGTTGAAACTTCCACTCCACACGTTCTGGCGAGCTTCTCTCTCCCTATGCGCAGCAATGAGGGACGCCTGGGATGCGTTCTCCTGTTGGTTTTCCGAACGAGCGTAGCGAGCCGGACCTAGGACCTCGATCGCCTGCAAGACTTGCCAGTCGTGGCAATGTAAGCAGGGGCAGTGAGGAGAGGGGGCAGGGACAATGGGACGGAAAAGGATGTGGTGCTCGAAAAGCGCACGGCAGTAACCGCAGCGATATGGACACCAGTAAGGAGGGCGAGCAGGGGCGGGTCGAGAGCGCTGGAAAGTAGCCTTTGGAATGGTGGGCAGGAAGAATGAGTTAGTCCGTGTGTGGGACAAGCGACGGCGTGGGCGAGGGACGCGACGAGAGGTGTGGGAACAACCGAAAATTCTGCGCAAAAAGTCGACGATTGACTTGATCATCCAAAGGTCGAGTGGGGCGGTAAATGATGCGAGTAAAAGCGTTTACTCGGGGCTCATAACCTGACGAAGTGGAATCTAGTGAGAGTTACACAAACGATGAGTCCTCAGTTGTGCTGTAGAGCGAGAAACAACTAAGTAAGACATGTCTAGCTACCTAGTGAGAGTTACACGAACGATGAGCTAGAGAGAGACATTATAAGCATACATGTCATAAGTGTCATGAGGGAAACGAGTGGACTTACTCCTCAGTTGTGCTGTAGAGCGAGAAACAACTGAGGAGGCAGGACGAAAGGCTCGGGGTATATAAGAGCGAATAGGAGACCCTAAGCCTGAGAGAAAGACAGAAAGAAAAACGATGAAAGAATGTGTTCTTTATTGTCCATATAAATGTCCCTGAGTTCTTCAGGAAGCCGAAGCGTTCCATCTATAACTCAACAAGGAGACCGATTAATTCTTCCAGTCCGTCATGTTTTATTACGTTCATCTCCGCAGCTTGAAGGACTCGCTCTCTCATTTGCGAGGGACAATTGGGTCCTCCATATGCTTCCTTTGTACTAGATGACGGCCTTACTCACCGATGCACGAATGCGGCGATTCTTACTATGGAACTGCGCCGCCACGGAGCTCGGGGTAGTCCTGGATGCCCGTAAGCCATAACAGAGCCCAGATACGCATATATAAAGAGTGCTGGACTATCGATTTCTCCGTCAGCTGCACCCCAAGCACTCAAAACCATCACCACCATCTAGTTCAAGCACCATGACTCTCCGGCCTTCCTTCCAACCTGGCCGCTACCGCCTTAGGGCCGTCTTGACCAGCGACCCCGATCCCAGTGTCGGGGGGTTGTTTGCCACTGGCGGCGACCCATCTCAGCCCATCACCACCGCTCCCAACGACCCGCGATTCGCTGACAGACAGACCGTAAGTACAGGCCAACTTGGGCCTCGCGCCTCATCGACCATCTTGCGCCTCGATTCTGGTCTGTCGCTGATGCATCCTTCATATCTGAAGTGGGATATTGTAGAGAACAAGGACGAAAACAAGGACGAACACAAGGGCGAGAAAACCTACAAGATCATCTACGCGGGTAAAGAGGGATTTTCTTATGCGTCCACAGACAAAGGCGCGCCCATCACACTTGGCCCGCCTAAGGATTTCACCCTCCGCCTCTGGCCCGGTACAGACGTATATGTGTATGTCTCTCTCCTAGTATACCCGCGTCTGTCTACACGTCACATGCCGGACTGATCTTCTGGGCTACTGTAATCCCAGCATCCGCCCCACCGAGTTCCCAATTACCGATGGTTTCGATATCTGTGTTGGGATTATGAAGGACCAGTCGGAGGTCAGTTTATCTCAGGGCCTTAGTGTATTTTGGTTTGGGACTGACACCATGTTCGTGTTTGTTGATAGCTTGACATCCACTACAGCTTCCCCGCTTCCGCTAGGCCGGCGTGGAAGCTCTACCGCGTGTAGGATATCCGCGCCCCATCTTATCTCGCTCTTACACAAGCCCGGTGGTCTACATCGTTCTGAGAAGATTGTTATTGAACGAGGCTGTTAAGGATCCAGTTGGGGAGTTTTATGATGTAAAGTGAGCTGGAAGAATATTATGAACGACATTACTCTCGTAATATTTGGCCGCAAGCTTGAGTGTGCGGGATCTTTGAGACGCTTCCCTCCTATCCTATTTGAATTGCTGTCATTGCAACTTGGACCCCTACTTGCAGGCCGGTGACGCAACAGAATGGCAGAACTCATATTCGCGTATAGAGCTTTAAACGCTGAATTTTGAGTTGTGGCCGCGATACGTGCATGTTGCATGAGTTATTGTGGGATCGTGAACGTGCACCAGAAGCTCCAACAAATTCCGCTGTCTCGTCGGAGGAGCAAAGGTCGGAGAGATAATCGGTTACCCAGCTGAATAATTGGCAATCTAAAAAGCAAGCAATAAGCCCGACCAGAAGAAGCCTTACTTCCAGGAGCGTAGGAAGCACAGTTATTCAAGACAATAAATTATAATGCTGTATATATCTACCTAAGCCTTTATCTACTCCTCTGCTCGACCAAATGCTCTTAAACAATCCCGGCTGATATTTTCTCGCATCACAGCCTCTCATTTGTGCAGTGCCGATAGCGGGGTCATGCGACAATAAGCCGTCGATGTCGATTCAGCAGAAACCGGCGTTGGGGGCTCTGCACTACCCGCGTGCGTCGGCGTAGGCGAACGTTGAGCCTTCTCGGTTTCCGAGGACTCCGCGCCGAGCGGGGACCCATTAACAGTCACAGCAAGTGATTGGCGAGGGTCGGCCGCGGGTGATTTGTCTTCGACCGTGCTGCTGCCGCCTGTCTCCATGTCACCCATAGCGTCTTCGCCTGCCGCTGCTTGTTCTCGCGCTCGACGGCGTTTGGCACGTGGGTTGAGTATAGCTGCACAAAGGAGAACAAGGCTGTCGAGGACCTTGTGCGTATGAGAGTTAATGGAAGAATGACCAGACAGAAACGAAATGGAGACATACAGCCACTCCGATAAATGACATTGCAGCAATTCCATCGAACTTCTCTTTGAAGACAAGCGATAGTGCGTTGAAGATTCCGCCGGTCGTGTCAATGGTCATGAATATTAATGATATTCCTGGATGTACAGTTGAGAAGTTCAGCACAGCGTGTTAGAAACCAAAAGAGATATTAGTCACCAATGACCTCGCGACGCTTATATATCTCCCAGAACTGAGGCCTTTTTATGAAGATGCTCTTAGTGTTAGCAGTTGATGAGAACATGTTAAATACGCACAGCAATCCAACAATAATCCCAATTCCGCCGAACACACCTATAAAGTCTAGAGGGCGAGTATTGCCCTTCTTCACACCCTCCTACGACATGTGCCACGTCAAGTTCTTGTAGAAGCTATGATTGATAATAAATCACGTACCCTTACTGCATATGTTATTCCGGCCTCAAATCCTCCAAATATAGCAAGATATAATATATAGATTATCACGCAAGTGCGCCCCGTAACTTTCTTCTCATAGTATAAACACTACAAAAAACGTCGAAAGATGAGAATCGGCCCCGGATAGGCTCTCCAGTGAACAAACAATGAGAACATACCTGAGCCCAGGAAAGCGATGCTAGAGCGCCAAATGACTGAGGCTGGACGATAAGTGGGATATTGATGTTCTGGACTATCACGTATATCCCGAGGAATATTGCTGACGTTGCCCAGATAAACCTAGGATCCGATAGTGGTGATCAGGACAGGCATCACGAATCGGGAAACGAAGGCCAATATCGCACATTAGCCATGGCGAGAGACCATCTGTCGATTTTGAACGATAGCTCTTCCAGACCTATGGGTCCAGATACATCATATAGTAAGAATATCTGCTGTGAGTAAAACGTAGATCAGGCCAAGGCTTACCTGAGGAATAAGCTGGCCCGTCCACAAAACGGTGCCAATCTATAAAGCCGGATTTGATAAGCTAACGGGGTAACATTGGGGCACGCTATCGTACGGTGGCAAGGACGTTTTCAGCTGCAGAGTTAACAGGCATCGTACGTGGAAGCTGAGAGGTCTCGGGTGGTTGGAGTGAGAAAAAGAGACAAACACTCTTACCACGTTAGAAGACTAGGCGGCTCACATGGAAATAAATGATCACGTAACTGCCGTAATATCGTCAGAATCAGGATAAGCTCCGCACACCGTATAATGGTTTTTAGCACGTTTCTAATGAGTCGCGAAATCTCCCCAGCTTGACTGCTAGCTTCCGATCATGGCGGGTACGATAACGCTTTGTATTTGCCGTGATAGAGGAGACATCTATGATGTACATGAGTATGCGCAGACTCAGACCGAAAGAGGATTTTTTGTCCGCATGGTAAAATGGCCAGATTACATAATAAATATGGATTTCGAAATATTAATCGCATCTTGAAGCTCAGCCTACTTGCAGCCTGTACGTATACTTCGATACCCCACCAGACAGATGATTTGTACAGATAATTGAGGATTCGATGGACATGCATCAAGTGCAATAACTTTTTCGTCGTGCTGTGATGCTTCGAATGCGCTTTTTGATCCGCCAGCCGGACCTCGTTACATAACCCCTCATGATGGACATTGGATATAGATTCGGCGGTAGAATACAGTCCTGCGCCAGATTTCACAGGGATGTTGCGGACCGCCTATCATGTGTACCGGCATGAGCCGGCTCGAACCGGCTGAACAGCCCAAGGCAGCGATAGCGATGGTCTTGGTATTGCGGAGCATTTTATGAAAACTGCCAGACTCTCTAGAATCGCGCAGCAAGTTTACATGATATACGAAGTTTAGCCTTGGAACGGAGAAGATAAGCTACAGCAGAGTGGGCGAGTGATGATCGCTGGAACAGGGCGCCGAGCTAGCCCCGCTAGCTCGAACCCCCCCTTCCCAGAGACCATCTTCTCTCTTGAAGCGCTTCCCAGGCGCCCCCCCCCCCCC
>KL198059.1:42217-149318 GCA_000697705.1 Botryobasidium botryosum FD-172 SS1 | reverse complement strand
CCCCCCCCCCCCCCCCCCCCCCCCGACCAGAATGCTTGCTCCGGGTGAAGCCGTGCGTGCCGGAGATGTACAGGCCAAAGGGATTTTTGCATGCCGTGCGGCTGAAGTTTGAGATGATGTGGATCGAGAGCCTCCCTCTTATGTAGAAATTGGTCATACCGCGCCGAAGAGGTAAGAGTAGCTCTTGTTCCATGGATTGGCGGAGGCCGGTGCCCGTTTCCCCGACGATGGTGACACTACGGGCCTGGACGTCATCCTCGAGAGGGGCGAATAAGTTGGCAGAGTTGCTAGCGAACATGAACTTGTAGATTACAAAGCGGTAGACTCCAAGGAACGGTCAGCTAACAATTGCAGCTATTCCTGGTGCAAGTTGTCGCGGTGAGCGATGCCGCGCGCTGAAGTTAGCCGCGCTCCAGATTGCGATGCCATCAGTGCGACCAAAACAGGATGTGCAGGGTAGTCCGCGAGCCATCAAAGGAAGTGCACGAGCGATCGAGAGGAAAGAGGTTGAGAGCAGTGGCAATGGAAAGCAGGCAGCGAGTCCCCGGGAACGATATTTGAAGGACTGGTTGTCATGCTGGCATGGGTGCATTTACCCCTCCAACACAGATACATTACCTGATCAGAGGGATACCGCTGCACCGCCCGCTTAACAAGCAACGGGTCCTTCAAGCCCAATAGCGAATCCATGTGGACCGCCCGCAAACACGAATACACAGCGTCTGTGGGACTATGTATACAGATTACGAATGTTCTACATTGCAAATAGAGAAACACGGAGGGGCCATTAGTATTATCTAGGTATTGCAACCTGGGTCACGAACAAAAAAGAAAATCTCAATCGAGTTCCAACAGATGCAGATTCTAAAGTCTGTCCTGTACCACATGTCACCGAATCTGACCCAGCATATTTTCTAGCTGATCGTGTCTCTTGTCTTCCTTCCGAGGTGGAAACGCTTTCCAGAATCGAAGTGTCTCGTCGCCAGCTCCTGTTACCACCGTCTGTCCGTCCGGGCTCATTGCCAAGTACAGCACTCGGTGGGTGTGACCCGAGAAGGTGGCAGTTTGGTCGAGTGAAGGGTAGTTCTGAGCGGTGGATATATACGTGAGACATAACGTCTGAATGTAAAGACCTAACTTACCCAAATACAAACTTGGTTTTGCGCCCTCGTCGATGAGAAGCCGTGCGTAGACAACAGCTCATTGGAATTAGTCGACCAGGTGAGATTACAAACCTAAGAGAGCGTGTTACAACGGGCGGAATATCGCACAGCAGCGTAGTATCACATACCTGCGAGCCGGTATCAATCTCTTGGATCAGAGTGCCGTTTAGAGTATTCCAAAACCGCAGCCTCTTGTCCTGTGTTCCTCCCCCAGATGCCAGCAAATTTGTTGTATTCGGAGCCCACGCGAGTGCCTTCACAGCTGCCTGATGTTCGTGGAACTTCCAGAGCGGTATCAGTCCATCCCCTCCCGCAGCACTGCTTCCTCTCGTGTCCCACACATATAGTTTATTGTCATTGCCACCGCTCGCGAGAGTGTGGGAGTCGTGAGTGCTCCACTTGAGGCCGCAGACTTCCTGCCGATGGTACGAAAGTCGCGAGTGGTGCTGTGCGGGTGCCCGCACATCTCGAAGAAGTATCGAGCGATCGCGAGAGCCAGTACAGAGCGTAGAGTTTGACCATGCAAGGGTGCCAATGCGAGCGGTGTGACCCTCCATCGTGCGAAGATGCTCGCGTCGCTCGGCGTCCCAAATGTGCACAAGACCGCGATTCGTGCCGATTGCTAGCGTAGAACCCTATGAATTGGGCAAGGTTATTAAGACTCCTGCGGTGGGTGGTGGCCATCCTTGCCTTTTGCACCCAGCTAAGCGATGTGATTGGATCCTCCAGACTGAGCTCGCATAGCTTGATAACTTTACCTGTGTGTGCAGACCAAAGATACACGCAAGAGCCCAAGCCGACTCCTAGAAGATTCGTGCTCGACCAGTCCAAAAGATTCAGGTAGAAATCATCCTGAAGCACGGTGGTGAGTATGCGCAAGGATGTGGGATCTAAAGGACGAGCGTACAGCCAAATCCGGAGCATCCAAAACCTTGTATGGGGTTTTACTTACAACCCGGAGGGTCTTTCGCGGGCTCAACAAAAGTCGCTGACTCTCGTCTTTGATAGGGGTCATCGAGTACACCTCATTATGTGGACTATCTAGACCAGAGTTCGATGCTACATCACGGACCCTAGAGCGTGATGGCGAGGTGTACTCGAAGACGCGCTGTCGTTTGGTTGGGGTCTGTGGTGGCGTGGATATAGACGGGATGGACGATCCTCTCGAGGAGGACGCCTGGCGGCGGGAGGGCGAGGCGAGGAGTGAACTGGAGGCTGATTTCGAAGAAGGGGAGCTAGCAACTGCTGAGTCGGAGAAAAGTTCAGTAGTAAGGAGTTCTTGGAATGTGCGGTTTGCTTGCTCTGCAAACTAACTTTAGATGGACGCGAACCGAAGGTCTATTACAGTACACGAACCTTTGAGAGCATCCGAATCGCCTGCGACCAAGGTGCGAGGCCGAGTGGGCGAAGAAGGTCCGCCTTTCGGAATGAGATTGTAATTTGCTCTTACATCGGAAGGCATGCGGCTCGGAATAAACCTTTCGAGACAAGCGGGATGAGCACCTACCAGCTATATTGCACGCATGGGGAGAGAGCATACCGATCACCAGCACGATCATTCAGCTCTTCACGGGATGAAGACGGCGTGGAAGACATAGATATCCGACCTCTCGACAAGTCGGGCGCCTGGAAGAGCGAGCGGACCTTGGAAGGCGTGGAAGGTGTCGAAATCGAAGTGGATGGCGAGTCAGCAGAATGCGCGCCATCATCACCGTCGTCCTCGTCCAAGTCGTCCTGGGGATGCTTTCCCTTGCGGACGCGGCGGCTGAAGTCTGACAGAAAGGTGGGCATGATCGTCGTCGTCGTCGCCCGCAGCGATGGACGGTGCAGGTGACAATTAACCGGTGCCGCTTCGCGCGTCGCCAGCTGAGTCGCGCCGCCGGAAGCAAATCTCAGTCCGGAAGTCAACGACCATCTCATCCCGGTATTTCTCATGTTGGCCGCGAGATGAACACGGCCAGCGAATTTTTTCGTGAATTTCCAGCCGTATTCATCGCGCTGTTATCTGGGAACCGTGCGTCGCGATAGGCCGCCACTCACCGCGACCGTGCGCACCACCCACCATGGATCCTACAGTCTCCGAGCTCGTAAGCGAGCTAGCGGTGCCCTAAAAGCAAAAGGCAGCGATTCATTGACCAGGGGCTGCATACCCCATTGGGCTCCTGGAAGACCCTCGTACCAAGCATCGATATTACTTGTTCTAATCCTGGCTACTCCCGCATTCATTTCTCCGGCCAAAACAAAAACCTACTTTCCTGGCGGCCATTTGCCCCCGGCTTACCAGGATGCCTCTTCTCCCACCAACTTGACACGGCCCTGCTCCTGAGTCCTCCCCTCTCCCCAGCGTCTCCTCCCTATGACGCCCGCAGAAGTGCCCTCCTCTGCTCTGGAATCTATCCAAACGGTGGCTCCCAAGAAGGCCGATTACGAGAGTGGTCTCCACGTCCATTGGGGTGGGAAGCTAGCGTCTCTTCCGACTACCCCACTTGCATCTGATTACTCCACTTTATATAGCCCGGTTCAAAAAACGCATCGGTCATGGCGCTGCCCTCAGTGAGAGCATGGAAGTAGGAGGGAGTACGGACGCCAGCTCTTTCCACCATGCCGCGCACGAAAAGAGAACCAATCCCGATGTTGCGCCGAGCGGTGTCGACGACCAAGAGCTGGACATGGAGGAACCTGAAGTCGACGAAGTCGTTGTGGACACCGAGTTCGTCACCCACGGCGACAACAGCAATTCTACTCAGTTCACGCCGGAGGACAGCGGGAGCCCTGGGAGATCTGGAGGCTCACATACGGATCGAGGAAGCCTGGCGCGCTATACTCCAGCCGCGAACAACTTCTGGGATAGAATTCCCTGGCTTGGTCGGATATTGATGACTGTCCTGCCTGCAGTCCATCGGTTCTTCAATCCCAAGTTCTTTGACGAGGTAGAGATCTATCTCGCTGAGAAATGTGCCCAGCTCAAGTATCGCCACTCCCTCATATCTAGGATCTCGAAAATAAATTCCTCAGAGAAACATGGTGAGATCTTTCATGGTATCAAAAAGAATTCGTGCTCACTGTATTGTAGGTACACGCAGAAGACGCTTTCATTGTACGCCGGATTGTTTTTGGTGCTGAATTGGGCACTTGCATGCGCTCTGGTCGCCCAGCCATTCTCGATCATTGAGAAGATATACTACTATGGTGTAATTGCATTTCTTCTCTCTCCCGTCATCTTGTTCGCTGAACGTGCCCCGATTTCCTAGGTGGGCGCACTGCTGTCCGTACCTGTACCCGTCATGATTTTTTACGACCTGCCTCTCGTCCATCCTCGCATGTACCAACGATTCATCACTTGCTCAATCTGGAGCTGGTGCGCACTTTAAACTCATAATCCCACTTCAGGTTTAACCGTCACATATATACTGTAGGGCGATATACAACGTCATCTTCATTAAAACGTGCGGATATTATGGTGGGCCAGCCTACTTTTCGTGTGGCGATAAAGACTTCGTGTGTCATCATTGCCTTTCTCAAAAATTTCAATCACCTCACTGTTCTCGACTCTTGACTAGCTCGGATTGCTATAGTAAGTCTGCGCTAAAAATTCCAATGTACGCTAAACTGATTTGGGATGATCTGCAGTTATGCAACCTCGTTGCCCGCAATCGGTCTATTTGCTCTCAAGATGAATCGGTTTCACGCCTTGTTCGGTGGTTTTATCTTCGTATGCCTCATCTGCGGTCTAATGTAACTCAACTCGCTCCGAGTATCCGGCATCGGGACTGACACCTGCAATCCACTGTCCAGTGTCCCACAAAAACCGAGCTGGCTACGGAACGTAGTCAACGTCGTGGTCTTCCACCCATTCCTGGCTTATGTCAACTATGTCAGACGCTCCGTTACCCTCTTTCAAAGAATGGGCACGTGACTTACACTTTCATGGCTATACGCTTAGATGCGCGAAGTGGTAAGAAGTCCTCTAGAACCTTACAATATTCTATCACGCTGACAAGATACGGTGGGCTAGGGGGAACGTCGCCTGTATACCCTCCGCGATCAGCTCAAGGTCCAGTATCGTGCGACTCAACAGGCTCAAGTCAGCGAACGTAAAGCTGCCGACTCGAAAAGGTCAGCAAAACTTCAGGAATAGAAATGAGTCCCTCCAAGCTTACATCTCATTCATATGTAGACGCTTGACGAGGTAATTGTCAAGCTGCCACCTTTTCTTCATCACTGTGCTCACTCGTGTGCATGAAATTCACAGCTATATCTTCCATGAGGTTTCTTTTTCTTCTCACTTCGCTTGGTATCAGAATTTCTGAAACGCGTGCTTTAGGTCAGGATCCCACTCAACACAGCTCGTGAGCTCTCTTCAACTCTTACATCTTCACATCTGATAATGGTCTATACAGTCCTGGCGGTTCAGAATATGCAAGCTGCGGATACCGTCGACCGCGAGGCAGATATCGAGTTTACAGCCTTGGAAGGAAGCTTATCTATGATGTCGAAAGGTACGTTGCCTCGCTTTTTCTTCT
Source organism: Botryobasidium botryosum FD-172 SS1 (assembly GCA_000697705.1). Classification (NCBI taxonomy): domain Eukaryota; kingdom Fungi; phylum Basidiomycota; class Agaricomycetes; order Cantharellales; family Botryobasidiaceae; genus Botryobasidium; species Botryobasidium botryosum. The sequence goes on along the minus strand of KL198059.1, from coordinate 143,632 downwards.
CGCCCCACTCCCTGCCGTCTAACATCATACTCGGCATTCTAGTTCTCAATGATGTCCTTGATTTGTAAGAGCTATTTTTCATACTCTCCGGTGGTAGGGTACACAGCTCATATATTTACAGCAACCGTATGGACTCGGGCCGATTCGAGAGCGTCTCGCGACCCTATCCGTTCCACACCGTTCTTCGCTCTGTGCTCGTTCCCCTTCAGATGGCTGCCGATGCTCGGGGGCTGCAGCTTATCACGGAGCTCGACAAGAACATCGATATCGTCGCACGGAGGATCTCGTGGGCTGCGCAAGGTCGAAGCGAAGCTTGGATCGCCGATAGGCTCGCTGAAGAAAAGGATGACACGGCGCTCGTGATCGGGGATGAGATGAGGCTGAGACAGATTATCACGAATCTCGCGAGGTAGGCTCTGGAATATCTCGGAGTATTTTGTAGCGGTGAGATGTCGGCATTACTGATTATTATTCGACAGCAATGCATGCAAATTCACGCCAGCTGGTGGGACGATCCACATCCGCACAAAACTGATCAAACCCACGTTGGACGACCTTCCTTGCACCCCGAAGGAGGGATCGCGGAAAAGCTCTCTCGACGGCGAATCAAGCGGGCTTTCTATGAGCCGACTTAAACGGCACGACACCATCTCGAATGTCGCTTCGCTGCCTCATGAGCGGATCGTCATTCGCATTGAGGTAGAGGATACAGGTGTCGGGATAAGGCAGCGTGATCTCGTTGATAATCGACTCTTCAGCGTAAGGCGTATACTCTTGTTATACCGGGGAAGCATCTTATATTATTTCTACTTAGCCATATGTTCAAACGGAAATTGGGAGGTTCCAAGGAAAGTCGACCTTTAAAAGTGAACTCATCTATATGCCTGACTTTCGGATCTTTCAGGCGGCAAGGGTACCGGCCTCGGCCTAGCGCTCGTGAGGCATATTGTGCGGCTCAGCGGCGGGCGACTGGGTGTGAAAAGCAAACAAGGCGTCGGAAGTATGTTCTGGGTCGAACTGTCTCCCGGTGTCCCCTTGGCCCCAAGCAAGGGAGGTGAATCGCCCGGTATATCTCATTCAATCTTCCCCGAGCGACAAGCGTGGACGATGGACCCCGCCGCGGCAGCTTTCAAGGCTTCGCAGGCTGAAGGGATCACACCCTCTACCACCGCCGACTTCTCATCCCCCTCCCCTGGCTACTCGATGACCTCGACCGTGGTAGACTCTCCAAACTTGCACATGCCCGCGAGCCTGCCGACGCAGCAAGACTCGGCCCTCGTCACTATAATGGAACACGGCGGCATGGTCGAGCTCCACGCGATGTCAGCCCGTACGCGGCGCGACGGAGCTACCTCGGGGACAAATTTCCCCGACCCCGTTGTGAGCACGGTCGCGGCGTCGTTGCTATCCGACGCCGCTTCCGCATCATCGAGCCAGCCGCCCTCTCCGCCGACAGCACAGTCCCCACCGGGCCCGACACCAGGTTCGTCCCGCGCTCCTTCGGCCCCACCGACGTTCAACACAACAGCTCGCGCCACTTTAGACGCAACATCGTCGATTCCACCCCAGCCACTCCCAGCCACGCCCGGAGGCACCGTCGTGTCCTCTCCATTCGCCACCCCGCCCAAAGTACTCGTAGTCGATGACGACCTACTCACGCGCCGGCTCATGTCGCGGATGCTGACGCGGATGGGATGCAACGTCGAGACGGCCGAGAACGGGCAGATCGCACTGGAAATGATACTTGCGTCCGGCCCGACGCCGTTCTTTGAGACCCCACCTGTGGATAGTGGGGAATCGACCCCGAGAATCACGGAGGGGCGCTTTACGATTGTTTTCCTGGATAACCAGATGGTACGTCGAATTACCTTGTTTCCCCTGCCCGTGAAAACTATGTAACCAATATCTTGCGTGCAGCCAAGACTAAGTGGTGTGGAGATGACGAAGCGCTTGCGAGCTCTCGGACGGCAAGATTTCCTTGTCGGAGTTACAGGAAACGCTCTCAAGGAAGACCAGGATGAGTATTACGAAGCGGGCGTCGATAGGTGCGTGATAATCCAGACCATCTTGTCTCCTCTCCCACTCAACGTATATCGCTCTTTCCCCTCAGGGTTCTCACAAAGCCGGTACTAGAGAGCAGCCTGAAGGAGATGTTAATGTTGGCCGACGAGCGACGTCGATCGCGTCTCAAAGGCTGACGATATTGATTTTCTCTCTTTTCATTTCGTGTTTTCTTGGGTCTCTGTTTCTTTTATCGGTGTACAACTTACTCGCTCTTCCACTCAAATACTCACACCTCGCGCAATACTTATTGGGGACGTGGCCCCACATTCGAACAACGAACTTGTACCCTTGTCGTTTGGATGAAGATACACACGACATAGTATAGCTTTCGCACACCTCAACTTTGTCAAGGCAAGCGACCAAGCCCTGTTCGCGGTTGTGACATCAGTTACTATATGACCTTGTTCGTCGGATCGCAAGTAGAGCGAGAAAAATGTTCATTATGACTACGAGTGCCAACCGGCGTAATGGTCCATCTGGATCTGAGATACAAAAACGAAGGGCGCGCCTGCTCGCGACGAGAAGGCGGAAAAGCGGTGGAGGAGAGATTATACATATACGGCATATAGCTGTTTGAAAGCGACCTGGAAGCTGCGGTGGTGGCGTCTAGCAAGTGTCTGGTCAGCTGTAGTCGATCTCGGAAGGCGGCAGTGGAGGGACGGAGGAGAGGACAGACCTTAATTCCTTCCGCAATAGCTGTTGTACGCTTGTCGATTCTGCGCGGCGCTTTGACCGTTGTTGCAGTTTCCGCTGGCAATACATTGACGCATCGCATAGCGGTGTGTACTGGAGGAAAGCCGTCATCGTCATCTAGCAAAGCCGGTTCCTGTACAGGCGTCATCTTACGGGTCATTGCAGATGCACTGCTTGTTGCTTCAAGAAATTCAGAGGTGAGCGCGGGATAGTGGAAACACGGGACAATGTGACCAACTTGTCTCCGCAGCCGACGTACTCGGCGCATGTCTTGGTCACACAATCATACCCAGCGTCGGAGGGGCGCGCGGCGGCAAGGGCGGCGAGCGCGAAAAAGAGGGACACGAGCGAGAAACGCATAGCGGCGAGAACGGGGGCGATTCAGGTGCAAAGAAAAAGAGCGGCTGGTCGTGGTCGTGGTGGTTTATATTGCGATACTATTATTATCCACCCACGACGCCGTGACGGCTGATATTGCGAGGGAAGCACGGCACGAGGAACATGTGTCGTCGCCCAAGATAGCTCACCGTCGCGTGCTGCCCTGCGCTGTCGCCGCGAGGAACGCTCTCCACATGGCGCTGTCGCAACCAAATCTATGCGCGGAATCTCCAGAAACCTCGTCGAAGTTGCAGGGACAAGGGGCGGCAGGGGGCGGCTCGCCGTGGCCATCCCGAATCCCGATCTTCTCTCCGCTGCCCTCGCAGCAGCTACATGCATTCATCAGCCACCGTAGGATCAACCACGAGCAAGAAGATGGTAGGTAGCGTGTATTGAATAAGTAAATGGTCTATAGGAATAGAGAGGTGATAACGTAAAGAACTCCCAGCGAGCCAACTAAAGTCGACTGGGGAGTTGATAATTACATACGACCAGGAGCCCAAGAAAAAATTGATATTAGCAAGCACCCGTGCCCAGCAGTTGAAGTTCAGTTCAGTTCAGGTATGCCAACTCGCTTCCTGCGCGCGCTCCCTCGTGTTCAACCCCCACTCCCACCACCATATTTGGTATTCCGGGCCCGGGCGAGGGAAGCCGGCAGGGTTCCATCACGAATTCATCGAACTTCAAGGGCGGCAGCCCGAGTGGCATTGGCAGCTCGAAGGCCTAGACAGCAGGGGTGAATGATGATGGTATGGGAAGATATGAGAGATACGCCAAGAAGATCATCAGACGAAGAAGGACGTGCGCACGGGTGACTTGGCCCTTGGTTCGAATGCGAGTGATTCCACAGAGCTTTCTCTGTCGAAGACGGATACGGATCGGCGGCTCTCGTCGTCGTCGTCGTCGTCGTCAAACAGGCCTGACTCGATAAAAGTCGACCCGTGGTCTCCTGTATGGGCGCCTTCTGAGTGAATAGTTCCAATGAGAGGAAATGTTGATGTCTTCTCACCAAAAGTGACCCTTGATGGGCTTGACACTATCGAGCGCGCCATCATCCGGCCATCTCGGACGACAGCGAGCTGTCCGTCGCTGAAGCTCAAGTGCCTGGGTTGCTCGAATGTGCGAGGGATGCCATCGATCAGGTCCATAGGACCCGGGGACGCCGGCAAGGAGATCATAGCCGGGTCGCGAATAGCCGGAGGTGGGAGCAGCTCCTCGGAATCCGACGGCGTATAAGGATATTGTGCGTAGTTGTTGGAAGTGGTCGGGGTAGGCGTGCGAGCAAATGTCCAGGTGCGGAACCGCTCGGCCTCTGTCGCTCGCTGGAAGAAGCTCTCGGGACCGTTTGAACCAGGGGGCGTGAGCGGTGCGGATGAAGCCGACGAGGGCGACGGAAGAATGTTGACGCGAAGCTTGGGGCTTCGAAAGCTAAAGGCTTTCGCAGACGCAAGGTTCGGGAGCGAGCTTTGGCTGTGCGCGGGAATCACGGGGGGAGTGAGCTGGGTATCGATGGGTGAGGGTGGTGCTTTTCCCGAGCGGAATCGGCTCGCGAGTCGACGAAAAAAGCTACTGCCTGTAGAAGATGCACTGGGACTAGTTAAAAATAAACAATAAAAATATATATAAGTTGTCACAATATTGGGGTGATGAAATATCGAGACGACAAACGTTGATGCAAATGTTGGATATTCAGTATAAGGATAAGGGAACGCGTCCCCGCCCAGTGATCTGGATCGTCTCCCACGGCCAAACGGTGGAGTCGACGCGGACGTGCGCCTGACGCTCGACGTGCGCTTGGGCTTACGACCGACGCGGATAGCGCCAAAGGGCGAGTTCTTGGGTGAAAGATTAAAGGAAGTCTTGGATGGTGGGGCAGAGGAGGCCATGGCGAACGAGTGTGGTGCAAAAAGAGCGTGGGTATATGGGGTTATAAGTATTCCCCACTGGCAGTTACGGCGGGCGGGTTGGATTTAAGACGGCTTGTCTCATAGATCGTTGTGGTTGAGGAGCACCAGCCCCCACCGCGACGTTGAGTCCAGCGTATAGCTTACGTAAGTAGCTTCAGCTGCCTCCGAGCCCCGACGTTGATATCGATTCCCCGAGGTCTCGCAGCCCGCTTTTTCCTAGCGGGATTATTTTGAGTAGCCTTTTCATCATATATAGCGCCAAACCCATCGGAGAACTTGAACGGTGCCTAAATGACGGAAGGTGGGCTGTGGTTTACTATCTTTTCAGCGGTAGCAGACCCCCCCCCCCCCCCGGATGTCATATTTCGCTCTTCCAAGCTGCTGTTTAAGTGGTTTAACCCTCCTCGGAGAATGAGGTGGGCAGTTTGATATTCCGTCACAACCTATAACCGAGTTCTACTAGAGAGTTGCTGTGCACGGTTCTAGATGGTCCTCGCCGCCGCTGAGTGTGCGCACGGACGTGCGCTACGTAGACACTGACCGGATTGTTTTTCGTGCGCGGCCGGTCGGTTTTTTCAAGCGATGATCGCGTACATTTTGCTAGGCGTGTGAACATAACGTGGGCCTGACTAGGAGGAACTGTAATTTACCGTAGGAGGCACGAGGAGGTGTAGGGGTACTAGTAGATGCCAATTTAGGTGCTTGAGGCGCTCGTAACCTATCAAGTGGGGATAAGTGCCATTTTTTAGTCTTACCCACGCCGAGGTGGAAAAAGGCTTGCGTGGGGTGCAGGCAGCATGCAGGACGGGACCGGGGGACCGAGCTTTAAAATCGATGGGTAATTTTGGAGCGTCCTTAACTTCCCCCGATTCAGTCACCTGCAGGAAGTCTAGGCAGCTCCCCCCCTACCACCATCACGATGTCCTTGGGGCGTCTCCAGACCATGAGCGACAATGAATCAATATGTAATTTGGAGCAAAGCGTGCGGTCGCCCGATGGCGGAGTGCACCACGAGTACTTGTACCCGAGAAGCCCACTCCGGATCCCCTGCACAAGTAACAAATATTAATGAGCCTCGCGCACTAAAGTCCGAGATGACCGACAGAATTTGAAGCTTTGTTCACTGGTCCATCCTGGGGAGCCTCTGAACATCCAACACCAGGCGTTATTTGGTTTTCCCTGGCCGTCCCCCGCGCTAGTGGCATGCAGATAGTAAGACTCACCCTTAGGCAGATGGGAAGACTGCTTAGGGTCCCTATGAATGTTCATGCTCATGCCTATCATGCCCAGGAGCCTTGACGCCGGTGCCCGCTGTTATTCCAGGGGGTGCGCGATCGAGTGGTATCTCAGGAACCAACGTCCCCCCCATCAAGAAGATGTGCTGCGAACGATAGCTCAGTGTGAGCGTGCCCATGTATCGTACAACAATATATTAAAAGAAATAAATACACGCCACAGTGCCCTACACATGTCCTGAAGCAGCGGAGGGAGCTGAAGGGCAGCACTGTGGCAGGCTGAGTGTACTACAGCGGCGCTACGATATGAAGTGTGTCAAAACAACGCTAATTGCCAAGATAACAACAACAGAAACAACATAGGGAAGGAATATAGAATGGCGGAGATCATAAGGTCAGACTCAAGTCAGATTGACGGCGAAAGGGATAGGCTCCGCCTGGAGATTATACCGCGCAATTGCGGCCAGGTTTTGGAAATGCAACTTTAGGGGCTCAGATAGCGCCCGAATGAGCACTCTGACACGCGGCTCCTCAAAGATCGTGGGTACCCGTGTGATGGTGATAGTGTCGTCTGCACGGGGCTGCGCGGGCTGGAGGTGGATGTTGGCTGAGAGAGCGAACATGTCCCGAATGTCGGAAAACATCGCTGAGAATATTGTTTGGCGCTGAGAGGCCGTTAGAGGCGACAGGTTGCCTTCTGGGACCGCGCCGAGGAATGTGAGAGCAATTTGGATGCATTCTGGGCACGAACCTGGTGAGCCAAAAGAATAGGAGAAATTACAAAGGCACAGCTACTCACGAGTCCGATATTGGGCCTAAGATTTTGCAAAGCACGGGGATAAGCGCCCAGTCTAGCTATACGATAAGTAGGGAACACCCACGTCGAACCAAGCGCGAACTTCCGCAAGTCGGTGTATCCGAAGGTTTGCGGCGTGCAAGCTCATACGAATAGATTTGAGGGCCATCTGGACGTCGTCCTGTCTCGGCGGCTGCTGTAACGCGCTCTGGTTGATCAACGTCTCAAAGTAACGAGGACGAGGGGGCGATAGCCAGACTAATGGACCCAGCGACGGACGGGCTTTGAGCACGTTTCGTTCCATCCGGTCGGTGTTGGTCTGAGATAAGGCTTCCGTGCCGTATGCCTTTGCTACAGAGTTAGTTTGATTTTGATATTAGGAAGTGATGGTTTCGCTCACAAATATCTCGAAGAGAGTCATCGCGTAGGAATATACGTCGCCCTCAGCGTTGCCGTCCGAGGTTGCATTAATGGGTGTGGGATTAAATGTGATGCGCGGAAGGTCTTCGGTCTGACTGCGCTTGTGTTCCTGTGACAACATTCGGTAAGCACACTCGCTCGAATTACAGCACGCGCTGTAGCTGACCTTGCGTAATGCAGAGATATCCATTTGAGGTGCAAGTCCCCGAGAACGGGATGTCAAAGAGTCTGTGACGATAGAGAGCTTCAATTGGATTGAGCTGCAAATACCACACCTACGCCGAAAGAGAAGTCGACCAACCTTTGGACGGGGCAATTTGGGAAATTGAAGAGAGCTGCTTTCGTCGACGGATGGGTCTTGTTCTATGTCATGGAGTACGAGATCGATGAGGGCGACAGTTCTCTCGCGAAAGCACATTTCGTCGTTCATGACGGCCAGTTTGCCGTTGAGGTCTGCCAGGAGATTGTAGTACTCGTCGCTGGAGGTGCGAGGGGGCTTGAGGGAGAACATGGTGATGGGTGCTATTTCCAAACGACACCCATGGCATTTATATCCCGGAAGGACTAGTGTCAAACTTTAGTCTAGGGCGGGGGCTGTACCGCAGACCATACAAAGCTGTGTTGTGTGCAATTCCCCATTAATCCCGCACCCTGCAGGCGGTAGCGACGCATTCGTGCGTGCACGCCCCGTCCGTCGATCCCGTGTATCGCGGCGGGCCTCAAGCTCTCAAAAAGACCGCGGCGAACTTCCAAGCTTACAGAGCCCAAAAATCACCATATTTGTCAGACGAATAGAAATTGGTGTGGTGTGTGCAGCATCAACATTTTCCGTCACCAAGGGCAAACTGGCGAGCGGGGTTAGAACTCAGCGTCGTTTGTGAGCCATATGGCGGCTGGTAAGTGGAGGTTGCTTTGCTACGAGCGCCAGCCTCCCGACGACACAAGTGGCGTGCGAGCTCTGGTATGGCGCGGGTGTCCCGTCACGAGAGCCTCGCCCCGTTGAACATGCTCGTAAAATTGAGTCTTTACTAGTGGGCCGAGCAAACCGACTGTGGCCAAAAACAGCGTTGAACTAGGACCGGTGAATGCGGGAAAGCGCGGGAAATAGCGAAGGAGCCGGCTTAGAATAGCCTTATGTAAGGGCGGTGTAATTGATATTGCCATCATGGCCATCGATCTCCCGCTGGTCATAGCACTACCGCCCCTAGCCCCAGCACTGTCGAGCGCGCCTTACATCAACCTCCATCATGGCAGACAACAAAAGCGTCTTGCGCGGCTTCAGGCCCGTCCCCCTCCCTGTCGACCGTCTGAACCCAAAATACGCCGAAGCCACTCACCTCCCCGTCCTTGACTTCAAGCATGATCTTGAGCCCCTTACCCCCTCCAGTCCGCTGATAGAAAAGGCAAAGGAGTACCTCCGCCAAGAACTGCCTCTCCCCGTGTGGAATCACTCTCATCGGGCGTTCTATCTCTGTACGCTTGTGCCTTCGATTTGCTGTCTGGGCTTTGAATAAAATACTCCGATCGGTTTGATCTAAAGCTGTGGCATTGGCCAAGACCCAGTTCCCTGACTGGGATTTTGACCCGGAGAGCTACTATCTTTCTTGCCTTTTCCATGACATTGGCTGCACCCCCAAGAACCTCGAAGCGTGAGCCTTTCCGATTCCTGGCTGTAATGCTCCGTACGACCCGTCCGCAATCTCCATGCATAGTACAAAGCTCAGCTTTGAGTGGTTCGGGGGCATGCTCACCCACAATTGGCTGATCAAACATGAGTCGAGCCAGGATATGGCAGACCTTGTCGCGGAGACCATCTTTAGGTATTCTCTCACTCCCGCTCCCAATCCATTTTCACCATCACTCACCTGGATTGAACTTTTACTAGGCATACGGACTTCGTCAAAGGCGAGATTCATCTCCACGGACAGCTCATCCAACTCGGCACACTTATGGGTGCGTCTGACCCGCGAGACAGACCCTCCCTCTTACTCATGTCAAAATGATTTTGCGCAGATAACCATGGGGCGCACACCCACCTCATCAATCGCGCCACGGTCGACTCTATTGTCGAAGCGTTCCCTCGTCTAGACTGGAACAATGGCTTCGCCGATGCTATGGAGCGCGAGGTCGAGCTCAAACCATACAGGTGCGTCCGCACCCTCTCCGCGGCGACGAGGTTTCGATTTCTTTTTCTGTTTCTTCTAGCCATACGACTTGCTTTGAGGGAGCGATCTGGGAAAAGAGCCGCGCCAATGAGTATATGGCAAAATATGAGCAGCATCCTTGAGTTTCTCAAAAGGGTTCGGAACGAAACGCTGAGATGCTTGGAGAAATGCAGTACGAAGAGCCGCAAGCACGCAGCTGCAGCCGTGTATCAGTAAAAATTTTGTACTCAAATGAAATGAATCCAATCTGTATTCCCATTCACAACCAATGGGCTACTTTGAAGAATAGTTCTAATACTTATAGTATCAGTAGCAGCGAGGCGTCCTCTTCTCCGCGGACCAGCCGCGGGGCGGGGTACGTTTAGGTTTGAGACTCCGCTGGTACTTTTAGTCACGTGAAGAGCTACGGTGAGACGCGCGACGACGATGTGGGCGCGATGGCTCTTGGGCTCCTCAAGAGGTTTAGGCCACGGCCTCGCGGCACGCTCGAGCTTGTTGCGCCCGGTCCTGCGCTGCTCAAGCGTACGCCTCTCTCAAAGCCACTTCTAACGAGCCCCAGCACCCCCCTTCGTCTTGTATTCACCCGGTCGACATCCGAAACCGTGTCTCGAGACGAGTTTTTCGATTATACTTCGGGCCGCTGGCTCTATAACGAGCCCCAACGTGAATCTTCCCAGCTCAATCGTAGACCCGATTCTGAATATTTGCGATCCTCAGAACTCGCCCTCCGCCATGTTCGTTTCGATGTAGAAGCGATGAAACGTATCGCCTGCGAAGCTATTGGCGCGCGCAAATGCAGCAGCTTTGAGAAGCTCGCCGAAGGTGCCTTTTATAAAATTCTCCGCAACTAACCGCCGTACATTGATGCCGGCAGCTGTTGGCTTCCCCAGGAGCCTATAACAAGATATTCCTGCTCAAGTTCGACAATAACGCGGAAGCCATCGTCCGGATCCCCAACCCCATCGCCGGCCCTCCCCACTATGTCACCGCCAGCGAGGTGGCTACTATGGACTATGTTCGCACCGTCCTGAACATCCCTGTTCCCCGTGTATTGGGATGGAGCTCTCGCGCGAGCAGCACACCGGCCGGCGTTGAGTATATTATTATGGAGAAAGTGAATGGTACAGCGTTGGACGATCGGTGGTCTAGGGCCTATCCAGAGTACGAACAGCTTCTTCCCACCGTCAAAGGAGTGATAGAAATGGAAGGAAGGCTACTTCGCCCAAATTTTTCCGCGTTTGGGAGCCTGTACTATACGCGGGATGTCAGTCCCGCACTGCGAAGACGGGAATTGTATCACGTATGCACTTTTTTCTATTCGATCTCCCTCCAAGGCTTCCATTGAACTCTACGCTTGCTACAGGAAGACTCGGAGGTGACAGACGGCGCAGATCGTTTCCGAATAGGTCCGAGTGTTAATCTCGATTTCTGGCGCGGGGAGCGCGCTACGATGGATATAGACCGAGGTCCATGTAAGCGCAATTCAACCGCACACCGCTCAGACAACACATTCCTGTCTCCGTAGGGGATAGCGTCCACGACTACCTGATCGCCCTCGCAAGGTGCGAACAGGCTTGGATCAAGTCCCACGCGAAACCGCGTGCAATGCACGATCCATACCGCACAGCGCACCCCCCTTCGGCGCATCTCGACCTCCTAGAGCGATTCATCCGCGCAATCAACGCCGGCGTCGTGTTCGACGGCCCGATGTTCAGCCCAACGCTCTGGCATCCAGATCTCAACGAGGGGAACATATTCGTCCAGCCCGATCCTCTACCCCCCGAAGTCACCGGAATCATCGACTGGCAACACGCGTGCGTCGGCCCTTCGTCCTTGGTCACCACCTTCCCCCGCGCCTTCGCCTACACCGGGGGCATGGTCGCCCTGCCCCCCATCGGACCCAAAGCCGTGCCCGCGCGGTTCCCGGACAACTACAAATCCCTCTCGCCCTCCGCGAAACGAGCGGCGCGATGGGACTGGACGAGGGCGAACATCCACGTGTTTTATTCCTTTTCGAGCCGCGAGAGGCAGCCGATCCGGCGAGAGTTCGCCGCGCTGCCGCACCGCCAGGCGCTCGTGGATCTCGTGCAGGCGGTGGGCAGGTCGTGGGCGGATCGTTTTATGGAGCTGCGCGAGGGTCTTGTTGTGTTGCAGGGGCTCTGGGGCGATGTCTTCGAAGGCGGCTCGAGCTCGGCGTGTGCGATTGGATTCACGGACGACGAGATCCGGCGGCACAGGGAAGAGTATGGCGCGTATGAACTGTACCGCGAGGCAAGGGAGGAGCTTGGAGAGGAGCTCGGGGTCGATCTGGACGGGTGGGTCGAGGTAGAGAGGTTTGAGGAGGTCCGGTCACAGTGTGCTGAGCTTGAGAAGGAGTGGGATGAAGACGCCACTGGTGGACCGTTTCCCTATGCAGACGGTATGTGGTCATCTTGGTTGGGGTAGCGGCGTTGTCTGTCGGAGGCCATAACCTTCTGCGTTCTGCCTCTGGGTGCTGGTCGATGTTAAAGCCCTTGGCATCGTTTATTATAATTTAAATGTGAGTACCCGCGCCGTATCTCAACCCAAGCCCAAAATATTGCCCGAGAAGTGATGCCAAATTAGAATTATTTCGAGATTTGAAGAGACTTTAGACACGTGCGACAGCTTGAACTATGCGGTTTGCTCGATAGCGAGGAATGGATACAGAAACGGTATACCGTGGACGTGGTCTGAAAACTGGGATCAATTTAGAACTGTCTTGGCCGTGTCGTAAAAAGAAGGGAGCGTGAAAAAGAGAAATGCAAAGTAGTGAAGTGCAAAAAAAAAGAAACATAAAGAAGGGGTGTATTAACATTTAACGATGGGTATGAGAGGGATAAACTATCGCCTGGCGGGTCGCTTCCGCTCCCGCTCGTCCTCTACGTCCATATCTTCCATCCCTGCGGCCGTCGTATTGGGCACACCGCCGGCGCTACTCAAGCTGTTCCCGCCCTTTCTCGCCCTTCTCCGCGTGACCGGACCATGCGAGGCAGACGACGACGGGCCCGAGGGCGAAGGCGCATCGGCCGGGGACATCGACATGGCGGCGTGCCGGCGCTTCATGCCGATGCCCATGGGAATCTCGTGCAGCGCGTGGATGCCAAGATTGGGGATGCTGAAGAGCGTCTGCTCGGGTGCATCAATGTCAATCGACTGGTGTGTACTGGATGCGGGCGAGGACGCGGTGGGGGGATCGAAGCGGACCTGGCGGGCGGGGTATTTGGCGGTGCGCGCAGGGGTGGATGTAGAAGGGATGGGGATCGGAACAAAGGAGGGCGAGCTCGGCGGTGTGGGGGACGCGTGCCTCAGTTGCTGCTGGGGCGGAGGCTGTTGATGTGGTTGCGCTTGCGCTTGCTGTTGCGGGGGCTGCTGGGGCTGTTTCCTCTGATCGCGCGCGGCGCTGTCGCTGGAGGGTGCAGCGGCTGTGGCGGTCCTGCGGGAGCCCGACTTTGCCCGGGCCTCCCGCTCCCTTTCTTCCTCCTCGTCCTCTTCTTCGGCCTTGAGGGCGTCCAGCCGCCCCTCGACCCAGTCCATGATGCGGCCGATGGTCATGCCGCCGCCATTGTCGACGTCGACGGACACTCCGGCTTGGATAAAGTGGAGGACGTCGGTGAGGCAGGCTTCGTAGCCGGCGCTGTAGGAACGTTTCGAGGTCTTGAGAGAAGATTTGTAGAGGGTGGTGATGGAGAGCGCGGCGGCTGGCGAAAGCGGGAGTGAGCGATGGATGAAGAAAGAGATGGGCGTTGGAGATGGAATGATGGGAGAAACGGCTACCTTTGAAGTTGTTGAGGAGATCCTTCTCGGCCGAGACGAGGTTGGCGTTGGGGAGCGACTCTTGGAGGTTGGCGATGGAGTCCATCGAGGAGGGCGGCGATGGCGCGGGCGCGGGCGAGGAGGTGGTGGTGCGCTGCTGAGAGTCAGCAGCGGGCGATACTGCCGGCGCTGGAGGACAACAGCCCACAACACCGCGCCTTTCACCGCCAACTGCGCTTATCACCTTTGATTCTCTTTCTTTTTCTTTGCCGTTTAGGCGCGCCACAGTTTCCTGCAGGATCAGTCTTACTGGCAGCAAGAGGCAATGTGCCGCTGTCCAACGCTCAACGCTCAACCTTCAGATCCAGCGTTGTGCAGCGTCTGAGACTCAGAGGACCTAGGCTCTAGCGCTTTCAAGTTTAATTAGCCCCCGTCGGCCTATTTGAATCACTATATAACACACGATGACCCGCCATCGTACACTTGAACGCCACCATGAGCTCCTCGAACAATCTTGCCGCCCCCTTCGACCCCGTCACCCTTGCAACTGCAGGACAGGGTAAGCCGCCTACTAATCTATTTACTCCTCGCGACTCCCGTTTATCGTTGACTCACCATGTAGATCCCCCTGCGTGGGCTCAAACCCTACTTCAGGCAGTGAAACAGGTCGTCAATGAGAAGTTTGATCGTATGGAGGAGAGATTGATCCGTTTCGAGGAGAGGCTGGATCGGACCGATGAGAAGTCGAACAAGATTACTCAGGAGATGGAGCGGATCAGTTGCCTGTCGAAGAAGGTAAGCGCCTCGCACTTCAACATATGATTCTTGCACTAAGACACCGCCATACAGAATAATAACAGCTTTCCTCAGTCCGGAGACTCAGTGCCTTTCCAGATCATACCCCTTGCTGACGGTAGCCTGCCGACGGATCACACGCGCCAGAATGTGTGTCTCATCTTGTCTCATACGCTGAACGAGGAACTAACTACCGTTTCCCTGCCAGGGAGAGAGATTTCCGCCGATTTTCCGTGCGAAAGAGATTCGTGGCATGGACAGGGATTGTTTGGAGGAGTACTTGGATCTCTACGGTCTCAGGCCAAACCCCGACCTCGACAAAGACAACCTGGAGGTCAAGCGTCTTCGGTTGGCACGAGGCATTGGAGCTTATCAAGTTAATTTTAATGTCTGAAGCCATCCTGTAGTTTACTGCAACAAAAGCCCAGGCGGCGGCGGGCGCCCAGCAAGTATGAATCCAACCTTCAGCTTCAGCGTCTCAGAGGACCTAACACTCTGAAGTTTAATTAGCCCCCGTCGGCCTATTTGAATCACTATATAAGTTTGATATAAGTAGCTCCAAAGTGGCTCCTTTCACGCTCTTCTCTGTGCCCTCGCAGCCTCGCTGTCGTTGACTGCTTGCCCCTCATGAACAACCAAAACCAGGTCAATGCCAACCCCGTGGTCAACCCTGCCCAAATCACGCGTGCTGCGCTGCGCTGCAACACGCTACTTGCCTCGCATGGTGAGGTCGCGCATCCCAACGATGGTGATGACTATCTGACAAGCCCTTTTGCGACAGTGTCGGGACTGCCTAACGCAGCTACACACCAGGAATTTGCACAAGCCGAGTCCGAAAAAACCGTTCTTGCCCTTGCCGCGGCACCCGCCCATCGTGAGCTACTTATTTACTTCCCGAGCTGGTTCGTCGCTCATTCGCGCTATATAGCTGCCCCCGCTTGGGCCGCTGCTTATTTTGATCAACTCAACCAACGCTTCGATGGGCTTGCTGCGAACATGACCCGTCTCATAATCATAACCGAGCGCGCATGCAAGCTCCTCACCTTCAAACTAATTACGAGCTAATACTTTCTATCACTGCATAGAATTATAATGCGTCTTGCGGCGAGGGGCTCAACAAACCATACCACATAGTGCCCCTTGCCGATGGGAGCCTCCCCACGGCCCATCCACGCCCCAACAATGTAAGTAAACCCCCTGTATTTGACCTCTTCAAGTCGAATCTCAAGTCTGCTTTCTCAAGGCGGGGCTGTTTCCACCCCTCGTCAATGGCCCCGCTATTCGCGCGTTGGACGGCCCCCTCTTGACCGACTATCTTACCTTGTACGGTGTTCCCCATCAGCCCTCGCTTGAGCTGGGGCGTTATCACCTCGCCAAGATGATCGGCGTTTCTTACCAGCTTTGATGCTCCCACAACACATAACTTTGCATAAATGTGCTTTTTAGTTGCTCAAAATAATACCATGATTCAAATTTATTCGTTTGAACCGTGAGGCTCTCGCACTTGTGCTGTCGAATTCTCGCACCTCACGTCCGCATACACACTCCCTTTTTTTTTTTTTAAATCTCTATTAGGGAGTGCATACACACTCCCGCCCCCTTGCTCAAAGTATCCCATTCTTGCGCTCTGGCCGGGCATAATGTCCCGATACCGAACCACAGAACGAGCTGAACGAGTTGGTCATGACTTATACGGGGAACCTGAAGAGATGCGAAATACGTTAAAGATTGTGCCCGCAGCTGCGCATCATACAACGTATACCAGTACCGTCGCAGGAGTGTTGACAGAGGGAACAAACGTGACATCGCATGCGAGAAGACCGGCGCGATAACAATGAAGTCACATAGATGAAAGAGAGATATTATATAATACAGACATCTGCCTAACAACCGCCGCTGACTTGAATGGCGGGTGGGCGATGCCATGGTGCCCGGAATGGGGAGAGAGCAAGGGAAATGCGAAGAATACGGAGAACGGAGAGGGGGCGGAGACAGCGCGTGGCGGCGAGTCCGTCGCCTACACCTAGTGGCGCGTCACCACCACGACACGACATCCGGTGGCGGGTCGGGGACGTCCCGTTGCGCCGCGCGTGTACTTGTACCCCACCCCGCCGTTGCTGCTGTTACTGAGAGCGATGCCGGGCCTGCGGTGCTCCCACTCGGAGCCGAGGAAGAAACCCTTGCTCATCGAGTCCTCGGATGTGCTCCGTTTGTGTGTGCGCGAGTGGGAACGAGAGTATGGGAGCGGGGGGAGTGGGGACCGCGGCGAGTGGAAAGGAAGAGGACCGGGCCGTGCGAGACTGCGCCCGTACTGGTGCTGAGGGAGCGATTCGCGTGTGCACCATCGTGCCGCTGGCGTCGTCGTTGCCGAGGAGGAGCGGCGGACGCGTGAGGATGAAGAGGACGACGTTGATGAACCCGCTGAGCGCGAAGACGATGGCGCAGAAGCCCGTGCTCCCGAACGGTTCGTCCTGTGCGCGCGTTCCAGTCGGCGCTGGTTGGTACCCAGCGGTAGATGATCGGGGGGAGGACGGCGATTGTGTGCGCCATCGGGTCTGTGAGGGAAGGGGTGGTACGTTAGTACTGTTCGGTGATTTGAGCGAAGCGGGTACGTACAGTAGAGCATCTTCATTGCCTTCGATGGCTTTCGAAAGGACAGGCCATTCGAGTACATATTCTCATCCTTTGCCCCTGGCCGCAGGACGAACTGCACGCAGAACCATTTGCCCAACAGCGCGACGAGGAGGTTACCGCGCAGGCAGAAGGAGAAGAGTATGTACAGGACGATGGACGCAATCATGGCGGTCCATATCCATATGTACTCTCTAAAGACACGGTCCACCTTGGACGAGTAGATCCGACATCGGTGCCTATTTGCACGCGGAGTAGAGTTAGCCTCGATTCACCGCCGCGCACGTAGCTTGAGGCTTGTGACTTTGCGCATGTACAAAGATTGGCGCGATACAAAGTACGGAGAGGAAAGAGACATCCGGACCCCGTCCGAGCGATCGATACCATGTGCGCTCGTCCTGCCGCCTCCCGGAGGCTGTCGACGTAAACGGCGGGTGCGCGATGCTGAAGTGTCCGGGACGGAGTGGATGAAGTCGTGGTGCTTCCGGGCCGAGCGCTGCCGAGCGGGACGGGGTGGCCGCGTGGTGCGCTCAAGTAAGCGCCTTTTCTTTCACCACCACTGCCAGGTCTCTGTAGACTCTTGTGCGGTCACTATATAAGCTTTTCGAGCTTTTTCTCTCTCTCTTTCGTGCTCATGCGGGCCAATATCGAAGATCTCCCGCGTTCTCCTCCGTGCCTATGGAACTTCGCAAGGAGCCCAAGCGCGACCGCAGAGAGATTAAGCTGACACAATCATGTCATATCCCTCAAGTGCTGGTGTTCGTGGTGCAGGTCGGCCTGTAATCTACGACGAACAAGCCCTTGTTCGTCAAACCATTAGGCCTTAGGCTCACACTCGCTCCATTTTCCGTAACGGTACAGCAGAACGTAGTTGAACGTGGCGTCTTGACTCAACACCGTGGGTGGTCGCGAGAAGTGCGTGCGGGGGCCGTCACACTGAAACCTTCAAAGCGGCCTTGACATTCTTCTCGAGGGGCATTCCTGGGCATGGCGAGCAAATCGAATGGTGCAAGCCGAGGCCTGTCAAAGTGCGACACATATGTTCCCTCATGTGTCACGCCTCCGCCTGCTTTATTTGATTTGCCAGGAATGCCTCTAGAGAAGAGCAGCAAAGCTGGTACATGTCATGCTGACATTCCTGTCCCTTAGCGACGTCCCTTGATGGTCCTAATACCAATGTCTCGAGATCAAGGCACTTATTTAAGTGCCCATCAACTTTCAAGATTATCCGGCCTGTCCAAGTAGGGTTGATGGGCCGCGCAATTCCATGCCAGTAGACGGGCTTAGGATGTAGGGCTCTAGGCTGTGCGGTCGTGTCGGATGTGCACTGTCAACTAGTGTCAGTGGCGCGGCGAACCCTCCATGTACATGTGCAAACTGGCAGGTTCGTCGAGCGATCGGATACTTACATCGTTATGTCGTCGGGCCCCGGTGCATCTCGGTGCACACGCGTCGTGCTCGCCACCCGAGGGTTTCTTTGACACACCGATGTTGTCCCCAGTTCGCATGTCTTATAAGCGCGCGCTCTCTCCCACCCAGCCGTCGTCCACTCGAGTTCGTCTCAAGTTCCCCCCGACTGTTTCCACCCATCTATCGTCGTAGCCGTCGTATCAACCATCGTACCAATGGATGGCCTGCCACCCGCCCCCGCTGCCCCCGCTGCCCCCGCTGCGAGGCAACCTCTGGCCGACATAACTAAAACTAACGCAGTGGCGCGTAGTAATATCGTCCTTGCCTCACATGGTAGGCAAGGCTTTCGTTTCCCAGCGTCGCGACGATTGACCCTTCCGTATCAGTCTCTAGACTTCCTGATGCCTGCACCTCCGAGGAGGTCGCACTAGCCAAAATCGATGAAGTCGGCTTGATCGCGGCTACCGCCTCTGCCTCGAGTCCCCCCAGTGAGTCACTGAGCGTAGGGCCTCCCGATCCTATTCGTCGCTTACGCTCGACACACAGCATGGACGCAGTTTATCGTCGCGCACGCCAACGTCGCCTGCAGTCTCCAACAAGACGCGAACGGTCGTTTCAACGGGCTGGATGCGAGCGTTGGGATGCCGGCCGACCGCGTGATAGACAATATTAATCCAAACCGCCTGGCCACTCTTGCAACTCAGGTAAATCCACTGTGCTGGCGCTGCCTAATCAATTCAAACCGACGCTAAGATGAGTTAATCTTATAGAACTACACCTCCCACCATGGCTTAGGGCTGCGTGACCGCCGGAATGTGCGTTCTATTTTATTTGTTTGTTTTACATGTGGGTACTGTCAATGCTAACCCCTCGCTTTCCACCAGGGAGACCAATTTTCGCCGATCAAGACCGAAGCGGATATCCGCTCGATGGTTAGAGAACTGCTGGACAAATACTTAGATCTTTACGGGATCATCGGACTCGGTCCCAGCCCCTCACAAGATTCCCCTTACCGATGGGACCTTGCCTACGGAACTCGCCCGTTTGAACGTACGCCTATACTTTTCTAGTCTGGATGTTGTTAGGCGTTGCTAACGTCCCTTTCTACCAGGGCGAGCTCCTTCCTCACATTAGAACAGAGCACGATCTAAACCACATGGATGGACTCTTACTCGACGACTACCTGATTCTTTGTGGCGTTCATTCCGACATCTCGAGCTCTCCATCAATCTCAAGCGCAGTCGTCTCGCACACCTGGGACGCCTGATACCGTTTCGCGGAAATACCCGACCCCGTCCCGACGCAAGCTTCGATCGATATCATTAACACATTGATACTAAGCACTACCCCTCCTGGCGAATCACCGCCTGAGTACACTCCTCGGACCCGGCAAACCACGTACTTATACTCGATTCACAGCGCGGGCTCAGCGTATGGTTGATGATATGAAAAGACACATAGACGTCCGCATCGATGACCTCAAAACAGACATAGATAACCAGCTCACAGCGGCGAAGGCCAGCAACCGGGTGCTGGCTATTATAGCGACCCAAGTAAGCCCGTCCGCTGCGGCATCGTGTCCAGCTAAATCGAAGCTTAAGATTTGATCTTACAGGCCTACGATTCCGCTCGTGGCTCGGGCGCAAGTGTCCCATACCAGGTTATGCTGCTTTTCGACGGGGGACGCTGCCGACCGAGCGCGACCGCCGGAATGTGTATTCTTTTCATTTGTTTGTTTCACATCATGATATGGGTGTCGCCAGTTGCTAACCGGTTAGCCCCTCTCGCTTTCCACCAGGGAGATCGATTTCCGCCCATCAAAAACAGAAGCAGACATCCGCTCGGTGGATGGAGAACTGCTGGACGAATATCTGGGTTTCTGCGGCATCGTCAGACTCGGCCTCCCGAATAGCGCCAAGCGCAATCGCTTCGCGCGGACTACTTGGGGCGCCAGTCGCCATCTCCTTTCCTCATGCTCAGCAATTTTTATTAGCATGCCAATTGCGGTGGCGCGCGTGCCAGTCCTTGAGGCACTAATAGCGCTCTTTCATCTCTCTGTACTAAGTAGGTGCGCGCGAGCCTTGAGTGCTTGAGCTCGAGGTGTTTTCGTCGAGCTCTTCCACGAGTTTCTTGTTGTGGATCTGGCAAATTAGGTTGTCAAGCCTTCCTTGGGCGATCGTCTAGCCGTTTTTCTTGCTCGTCACCCAGCAATCATTATTGTCAAGGTGGGTGACCACGTTTGAGTTGCGGCATGGGGTGCTGACGGACAGGAGCCTGACGGTAGCGTTAGGGATGTATAGTACGCTGTGCATCAGGATGATACGGTTTTCCGAGACGCGCATTCGAACGCCACCCCCTCATATCCATACACTAGCCACGACATAAGCAAGCGTCTCAACACGGAGGAGCAGCTCATACGCTACGAGACCGCCGTCGGGGCGACTACCACGCAGGTCTTGGCTGTGAACGGTGGCCGGAACAGGAAGAGGCCTGGGGCAACGGCGGGGACGATAGCACAACCTCCCTCCACGACCAACGGAAAGTTCCCTCCGTGTTCGAACTGCACTAATACCAACCATCCCCTCGCGAGACGCTTCGCAAAAGGGGGACCGATGGAAGGCTCCTATCCGTCAGCACCCTATGCCGCGATTCAAACACGGTTGCCCATTTCGACAATAATGATTGCTGGGTGACGAGCAATAAAGGTTGCTAGACGATCGCCCAAGGAAGGCTCCAGTCTCTATATCGTCTACTCCACTACCAGAGCGATAACATCACGGCATCGTATATTGCCCATGGGAGGCCCACGCTCGAGACATGGCACAGACCCCTCGGCCACACCAATTACCAACCAATCGTGGACATGGCTCGCAAAGACCTATCTGAAGGTATGCCCACCGAACTCTCCCCTGATCCGCCAAAATGTGAACATTGTATTATCGGAAAACAGACCCGTAATGCAGTCCCAAAGATCAGGAAGGGGGAGAGGGCTACCAGGCGGCTAGGGATCGTATAGGCGGACCTAATGGGCCCGATAGACGTAAAGTCCGCCAGCGGCAATCTGTATGCGCTAGATATACTTAATAGACGACTTCACCTCGTGCGTCTGGGCAATCCCGATCGTCGCAAAACCAGACGCCTATCCAGCATACCGAGCCTGGCAACTTGCCCGAGAGCAGGAGGGACCCCACCCACGGAACCGTAGGGATCCTCCGCAAAATGACAACGGAGAACTCGAGAGTAGAGCTATGACCGCTTTCCTGGAGGGGAGAGGAGCCAAGCACTAATTCACTGCTCCGTATACGTCCGCGACTCCGCGCATGCAGGGAAGGTGGAACGAGTTCGCCATACGCTCATGGGGAAAGCAAGAGCTATGCGACTGGCCACTAATGTGCCTACCAACCGATGGGATGAGTTCATATATACTGACCGCATGCTTTCTCACAAATCGTACTCCTAGCCGGTCACTCACGAACAAGACCCCTTTCAAAGCGTGGCACGCTAAAGTACCTCAGAGAGATCGGATCGCGAGGGTTCGTGCTTATTCAAAACGAGCATAACCCAAAGATATACGGTCGATCCGTAGAGTGCGTTCTGATCGGGTACTCGCTGGAATCTAAATCATACCTATGCTACCATCGACCGACACAGAAGGCTATCTCGCCCTTTCGTGTAAAATCCATCGAGAGCCATGAATCAGGCGCCAGAGTGGAAGTGGACGATGACCCGACAAGCCGAACAGGACAAAAGCCACAACAACGCGTACCGATGGTCGACGATGGAACCCCCGCGCTTAATCCCAGTCCTGATTAGCACGTAACCGAGCCAAACCCGACCGACGTTATGAATCCAGTAGACGACGATCAAGAGCCATTGAACACAGGCGGGATACGTCGGTCCGCAAGAGTTAGCGTCCCAACGGACAAGGCTGCGGAAGCCTCAGGCATCAATAAACTGACAGCAGTCCAGCGCGCCGTCATGGAGTCGAAAGAGAGTGGAGAAAGAGTCAGAGCGGAGAGACGCGAAGAAGGTCCAGACGTTAGAAGAGGAGCCGGAGAGGAGCCGGAGACGCTGGAGCTCGATGCAGCGGACCTAACGATGCTAAATATCGGAGCTCGTCGCCCTCTATGTATATACGAAAGGTGCCGGTGA
The DNA here is from genome assembly GCA_000697705.1 of Botryobasidium botryosum FD-172 SS1. Classification (NCBI taxonomy): domain Eukaryota; kingdom Fungi; phylum Basidiomycota; class Agaricomycetes; order Cantharellales; family Botryobasidiaceae; genus Botryobasidium; species Botryobasidium botryosum. The sequence goes on along the minus strand of KL198059.1, from coordinate 121,212 downwards.
AGGTGCAGAATGTATTACAGCAAGGGCGCAAAGTCTTTGCGCTGTATACAAGAGCCATACGGAGGATTATCGGATCATGATCATGAATTACAACAAAGAGCGAGTTATATTGGGGAGATGCCCGATTGGACAAGCGGCTACGCTTACACTACTGTCTCAAGGAAACAACGAAGGAAACAAACACATGCAAGAAGACCGATGCGACACGAACAAACTACAGAGGAAAGAGAAATCAGTACAGATATCTACATATGCCTACCATGGACACTCGAAATTGTCCTGTCGTCTCCCAACGACCGTCGATGTGAGTGGCGGGTGCACGATGCCATGGCGTCCAGAATGGAGAGAATGAGATGAATGAGGGGAGTGCGGGGAGTACGGGGAGTGCGGAGAATGGGGGGAACGGAGAGAAAGGGGCGACGCGCGCGGCGGCGAGTCCGTCATGAACACCTGGTGGCGCGTCACCATCACGACACCCGGCGGCGGCGGCTCGGGAATGACGCTCTCGAGCGTCGCAGACGATCCATTCGCGCCGGCGCGCGCGTACTTATCCAACACAGACGCGTCTGTGTCATAGTCGTACCCCGCCCCGCCCCCGCTGTTGTTGCTGAGAACGGTGCTGGGTCTGCGGTGCTCCGGGTCCGAGCCAACGAAGAGGACCTTGCTCATCGAGTCCTCGGACGCGCTCCAGTTGTGTATGTGTGAGCGGGCGTGGGGATCGCGGCAGCTCGGGCGAGACTGCGCCGCGCTGCCAGAGCGCGCCGCGCCCATGCCCATATTGATGCCGAGAGAGCGATCCCGCGTGTGCGCGATCGTGGCGCCGCCGTTGGCATCGTCGTCGCCGAGAAGGAGGAGCGACGGGCGGGTGAGGACGAAGAGGATGACGTTGATGAACCCGCTGAGCGCGAAGACGGCGGCGCAGAAGCCCGTGCTCCCGAACGGCTCGTCTTGTGGGCGCACGTTCTCGTCAGCATGGATGGGCACCCAGCGGTAGATGGTTATGGGGAGCACGGTGATCGTATACGCCATTGGATCTGCGAAGGAGGAGATATTTTAGTATCTTGTACTTTGAGCGAAGCAGTGGAAATGCAGTGCGCACAACAGAACATTTTCATTGCCTCGGATGGCTTTCGAAAGGACAGACCATCCAAGTAGGGATTCTGGTCATTTGCCCCGGGCCGCAGGAGGAGCCGCACGCGGAACCATTTTCCCGAGGGCGCGACGAGGAGGTTGCCGCGCAGGAAAAAGAAAAGAACTATGTATAGGACTATGGACGCAATCATTGCGATCCATATCCAGACATATTCTCCAAAGATACGGTCCACCTTGGATGAGTATATCCAACACCAGTACCTGTTTGCGCACGGAGTAAAATTGGCCTCAGTTCACCGCCACGCACGTACGGCCGAGAGTGTAAAAAGGGAGACTGACGGTGTAGCAACGAAGAATGGCTCGTCATTGCCCACGCGCGCCTTTGGGTTCACTGTGTATCCGATGACAACGAAGAGGAGATTGTATGTCCAAATAAATGCGACCACCAGGATAGGCAGCAGTTTAGAGGGCGAGGGCGACCACTGGAAGAAAAGAGTAAAGAACGTGTGGATGGTTATCACCTGGAACGAGGATAGAGTCAAATCCTGGTAGGACCAGAAATGCATATGGATTTATACATACGAGCGTGGACATGGCGACGCCCGTCTCACCCCATTCTTTAAACGAGCCTGGATACAAGGACAGTGAGCGGCGAGCGCAATCGCTATGGAATGATCGAGCTACGAACCCTGCGCGGCGCAATGTGCACCACACTGGACTTTCTCGAGCAGCACCCAGCGAAGATTGACGATTTGACCGAGTGCCTGGACAGCGTCTGTGAAGAAGAGGCATGCAATGTATATGTCAACGTGCCGCTGGAATGGGCTCTTCTTGAGGATCATAGCTTTGCGCTGGGCGGATCGAGTTGTAAGGACCTGAGCGCAGACGAGAAGCCGAGTAGCTTACGATGACGAGGATGGTGAGGCACAGTATTGCCGATAGCGAGAGAAAGCCAGCTTCTACTACGAACTGCAGAGCGGGGGCATAAGCACGGAGGCTACGATATACAAGCCACTTTGCTGACCGCAAGTCCAACGATCTGCCATATTCCAAGCGGGTTATCGCAGCTATCTCCAGGTATCATGGCGGGTGGCAGGTAACAGGAGAACGATGGCAGAAGCTGGAAGCAGTATTTGACTGGGTCTGAGCGTCGTGCGCAGGGGCACACCTAAAGAGCTAGCCCTGATTGTGTCTATTGGAATCATGCGAGAGTGCAGCACTGATATTGCCGCTCAAGATGATACTTAGCCCTTTTTAAGCTTGTTCGGCTCCAAGTGGCAAAGCCAGCTCAAGCCTGGCCACGGCGTTTCGACGACACGCGACCATAGTCACTGAAGGATCAGGGAGATTTTACGTAGACGCTAGCACGCTCCCGTTCGTCGTGTAAGCAAAGAGGCAAGACTCTGCGGAACTGCATAGCGAATGATTACATAACACACGCCACTGTGATTATTTCACCACTACCACCGCCTCGTCCAAGGTTATAATTTATATCTGCCTTTGCAAGGCACCCGATCTATTGCATCCTGGCAGCCGCGCAATATCACAAGTTACAGCTGAAAAAATTCACACAGGAACTGCCCAGACAAGCAATATCGATATGGCCTTGGGCGGTACCCTGGGTCACATTCCAATCGAACACCTCGTTTGAACTTTGCACGGCCAGCGCTAGTCGGAGTCGTGCACAGAGGCCACCCCGCGGCGATCTTGGGCACACTTTTATCCAAGCTCTCAAAATCTCACAGTTGCTTCGGTTGATTCAAAGTGCTGACAGGGAGTTTCCCATCTGTTTTTCAGTGTTCACACCCTGCATAGGGTACTCACGCCGAAATGGCATGAACTTATGGTACAGTAGTGTTTGAAGTCATCCTGAAGCATGTATTTTGCTACATACAAAAGCCCGAGCATGTATATGTGATGTAAGTATATACAAAAATTGTAAGTACGAAACGACGGTTTGTGTTCTCCAGAGGCAGTGCATTTGTTTGCGCTCTACTCTCCGACACCCACCATCACCGCCAGTACCCCTCATGGACGTCAACCACGACCAAGACACTGTTTCTCCTTCCGCCGCCGCACAGATCACAAGTGCGATACTCCGCACTAACATACTGCTAGCTTCGCACAGTAAGCTCTCGCGCTCCGACGACGACGTTTAATAATCATTTGACCACTCGTTCTGAGACAGCGTCAGGACTCCCCGGCGCAGCGACCCAAGAGCAGGTCGCCGCAGCTGAGGTGGAAAAGACAAGTCTCGCCATTGCGGCGGCACCGCCGAGTCATCGTGGGTTATTCATTCACTTACTTGCTGAGCTCCTTCGTCGCTCACTCATCTGTACCATGCAGCTCCCCCTGCGTGGGCTCAGGCTTTTTTCGACGCCGTGGACGCAAAGTTTGCACAGATACAGGTTTTACTCCAGCAGGTAAGAAAGCTACACCCGCCAAGAAATCACGGTCCAAGGGTATTTACTTATTGAATAGAATCATAATGCGCTCCGCGGCGCTGGCGTCCCTGTGCCTTACCACATCGTCCCCCTTGCCGACGGGACTTTCCCCACGGACAAGCTGCGCCCGAATGTAAGTCTTTCCCTTGTGCTTATTCCTTGTCAAGCTCCCAGCTCCAACTCTGCTTCTCTATCACCAGGGGGAGCAATATCCGCCTATTCTGAATGACCACACTCTGCGCACGATAGACGAAGCTACTGTAGACGACTATCTGGATTTGTACGGCGTCAAATTTGAACCTGAACCCGACGCCGGTCCCGACGCAGGCCCCGATTTTTTACTCCTGAAGCGCCTTCGCCTCGGTCAGGCAATTGGGGTGACCTTTCAGGTGTGATGGCTGTTATCGTCCCCGTGCGCACTACGCGTATCTCTGAGTCTCGGCACAAATGTATTTTTCTACTTGTCAAAAGTTTGACGTCTTCGCACGTATCCCTGAGTCTTAACACAAATGTACCTTTTACTTGTCAAAATGATACGGTAATTGCTTGTTTGAAGCACGACATTGGGCAATATAATCACGAGCTGTAACGAAACTTGAAGAGGTGCGAATTACTCCAGGGGCTAGAGCATTGTACACCATATACTGCTTCTCACGAGCGCCAGAAGTTAATAGACACGCCATCGCGCACAAAAAGTGTATACCCTCATTCTCCGGTGTCTCTGAGCCCTGTTGTCCCTTATTTGGCGGACAGTGCTATGTCTTATAAGCATGTGCCCGCCCCGTCCAGCCGTCGTCGCACTCGCCTCAAGTTCGCCCTCTCATCGTATCGGCGGAGGATCACGCGCTTTCTGACATCACGAACGCAATGCTACGTAGTGATTCCAAGGCCGCCTCTCACGGTAGGTACTTTTTTTGTACCGTAGCGGCTAGTATTATTAAATTCAACTATTTTGTATCAGTCTTAAAGCTTCCCGATGCCTTCACCACCGAGGGGGTTGCCCAAGCCAAAACCGACGAAGTCAGCTTGAGTGCGGCTCGCATCCCCATGCCCGGTGAGCCATCAAATATAGAGCCCCCCCTCCCCCCCTCCGATCCAGCTCATTGTTTGTCTTCTTCACACAGCATGGGCACAAATGTTGATTGTTCTTTCAATCCTAGTATGCCCACTGTATCGGCGTTGCACGCAACTCGAATCAATGCTAAGTTTAGCTAATCCCATACTAGAACTATAACTCCAATCGTGGCTCGGGCGAGCGCAGCCCGTATAAGGTCGTCCCTTTGGCCAACGGGCTCTTACCTACTGACGCCCGTCGCCACAACGTGTGTCTATACTTTTCTAGTTTGGATGTTGTGGGTGTTACCAACTCCTCATTCCGCCAGGATGAACGCTTTCCCCCGATTCGAACGGAGCACGATCTCAGCCATATGGATGAAGACTTGCTCGACGAGTACTTGCTTTTCTACGGAATTTACCCCGGCCCCGAGTTCTCTAGTGGTTACAAGCGCGATCTACTTGCCCGTGCGATCGGCGCTCCTGACAGTGTCTCGTTTAGTCATGCCCAGTAGTTTATGTTGTTAGCCCGCCGATGCATATAAGTAGTGTTACTATGTATTAAATTCAACACTCTACAGTCGGCGCCTCGTCTCAAGGTTATAATTTATATCTGCCCTTGCAAGGCACCTGTTCTATTGCATCCTGGCAGCCGCGCGATATCACAAGCTACAGCTGAAAAATCCGCACGAGGAGAGCCCAGACAAGCAATATTCATATGGCCTTGAGCGATACTTACCCTGGGTCACATTCCAATCGAATATACACCCCGTTTGCACGGCCAGCGCTAGTCGGAGTCGTGCGCAGAGGCCATCCCGCGGCGACCTTGGGCGGACTTACCGTAGGGAGTCTCCCATCCGTTCTTCGGCTACGTAGGCATCAATTAATGTTTTCGCGACAAAAGTCTCATTCATACATGGGCGCCTGGGCGCTCGAGTAAGTATTGAATTAATCATTTGTGGAAACAGCATTACTTAATCCTGGTTCGCACGGGACAAAGCCTTTATGATGGCATCCTACGCACAGCTGTGTAGCTCTAATATCAATGCCTGACCTCCGTGGAGTAGGTTACCTGGATGCATATACAAAAAATGATGAATATGTTGAGTGTACCACAGCAAGGGCGCAAAGTCTTTGCACTATATACAAGAGCGACATGGAAATTGATAATCATGAAGACTATAGCTAGACGATAAAGAGCGAACTACATTGGGGGGATGTGCGATTACACAGGCGACTACGCTTTACACTACTGTCTCAAGGAAACAAACGCGGGGTCGCGTGCAAAAAGACCGGTGCGATACGAGCAAATTACAGAGATGAAAGAGAGAAATTAGTACAGATATTTAGATATAGTTACCATGGACGCTCCGAATCGTCCTCCCGTCTCCCAACGACCGTCGACGTGAATGGCGGGTGCGCAATTCCATGGTGTCCGGAATGGAGCGAATGGGGAGAATGAGAATGGAGAGGATGAGGTGAATGGAGAGAATAAGGAGAGTACGGCGGATGGGGAGGATGGGGCGAATGGGGAGAGAGGAGAGAGAGGGGCGATGCGCGCGGCGGCGAATCCGTCGTCGATATCTGATGGCGCGTCACCACCACGACACCCGGCGGCGGCTCGGGAACGACGCTCTCGAGTGTCGCAGACGACGCGTTCGCGCCGGAGGCGTACTTGTCCAGCACAGACGCGTCTGTGTCGTAGTCATACCCCGTGCCGCCGGGGTCGTTGCTATTGCGGTTACTGTCGCTGAGAACGGTGCTGGGCCTGCGGTGCTCCGACTCCGGGCCGACGAAGAGATCTTTGCTCATCGAGTCCTCGGATGCGCTTCGGGTATGTGTATGCGAGTGTGAGCGGCGGTGGGAGTGGGGGTCGCGGCGGGTGGAGAGAAGGAGAACCGGGCCCGTGCGAGCCTGCGCCGCCGCGCTCCCAGGGCGCGCTGCGCCCGTACTGATGCTGAGGGAGCGATTCCGCGTGTGCACGATCGTGGCGCCGCCGCTGGTGTCGTCGTCACCGAGGAGGAGGAGCGACGGGCGGGTGAGGACGAAGAGGACGACGTTGATGAATCCGCTAAGCGCGAAGACGACGGCGCAGAAGCCCGTACTCCCGAATGGTTCGTCCTGCGGGCGCACGTTCAGGTCGGCGCTGGTGGGCACCCAGCGGTAGATGGTCGAGGGGAGGACGACAATCGTGTACGCCGTCGGATCTGCGAGGGAGGAAGGTTAAAATTTTAGTACTGTTCTGCGCTTTAAGCACGGCAGTGGAGATGCGGGTACATACAGCAGAGCATCTTCATTGCCTCCGATGGCTTCCGAAAGGACAGGCCATCCGAGGTGTTCTCGTCCTTTGCCCCTGGCCGCAAGACAAACCGCACGCGGAACCATTTGCCCGAGGGCGCGACGAGGAGGTTGCCGCGCAGAAAAAGGAACAGGAGTATATACAGGATTATGGACGCAATCATTGCGGTCCATATCCAGATATACTCCCCAAAAATACGGTCCGCCTTGGACGAGTAGATCCAGCACCAGTACCTGTTCGCACGCGGAAGAAAATTAGCTTCAGCTCACCGCCGCGCACGTGCATCTGAGAGTGACTGACGGTGTAGCAACGTAATACGGTTCATCATTGCCTACGCGCGCCTTTGGGTTCACTGCGTATCCAATGGTAACGAAGAGGAGATTGTATGTCCAAATAAACGCGACCACCAGGATAGGCAGCAGTTTAGAGGGCGAGGGCGACCAGTGAAAGAAAAGGGTGAAGAACGTGTGGATGGTTATTACCTAGGGAGAAGGATAAGTCCTTATAAGATCAGAAAGGTGCGTAGATTTGTACATACAAGCGTGGACATGGCGACGCCCGCTTCGCCCCATTCTTGGAGCGAGCCTGAGTACAAAGACGATGAGCCGCGGGAACAATAGCTATAGAGTAAACCAAGTACGCACCCTGCGCGGCGCAATGTGCGCCACACTGGACTTTCTCGAGCAACACCCAGCGAAGATCGAAGATTTGACCGAGCGCCTGGACAGCTTCTGTGAAAAAGAGACACGCGATGTATATGTCGACGTGCCGTTGGAACGGGCTCTTCTTGAGGATGATGACTTTGCGCTGGATGCATTGGGATAAGGGCGTGAACACCAATACAAAAAGTCGAAAAGCTTACGATGACGAGGACGGTGAGGCACAGTATTGCCGATAACGAGAGAAAGCCAGCTTCTACTACGAACTGCGGAGCGGGAGCGTAAGCACGGAGGCTTCGGTGTAGCAACCCTATGGCTTACCGCGAGCCCAACAATCTGCCCTGTTCCGAGCGGGTTGTCGCAGCTATCTCCAGGTATCATGGCGGGTGGGAGGTGGCAGGAGGGCGATGGCAAGGGCTAGCAGCGGTATTTCACTGGATCTGGGCGCTGAGCGTCGTGGGCAGGGACACACCCAAAGAACTGGCCCTGATTGTGCCTATTGGAGTCATGGCGAAGGAGCGCAGCCGCAATACTTAAGTATTGATATAGCCGCGCAAGAATCGAGATGATAAGCAGTCCTGTTCGGGCTTATTCGGCTCAAAGTGGCAAAGCGGGCTAGAGTCTCGGGTCTGGCAACAGCACACGACCACAGTCGCTGGGCCCAGTCGCATAGAGATTTTACGTAGCCGCTCGTCCTTTTGGCTGGCCACGCACTGTGGTCGTGCACGCTGAGCGCTCAGAACAAAGAGGCAAGGCTCACGACGAGGAGCAGAGGTGATTACGTAACAAATGATTACCTAACTCACAGCCACGGTGGCTGCGTAGATAGCCCCACGTTTCCCACCGCGCCTCATCTCAAGGTTACTGCCCCTTTGGCTTGCCAGGCACCCGTTTATTCCGCCAGACGGGGCGCGAAAACCCGCACGGAAAGAGCACTGACCTTGAGCGATACCCTGGGCCGCATTCCAGTCGAACACCAAGTACGGCCAGCGCTAAGTCGGAGTCGCAGAGGCCAATCTTGGGCGGACTTTTGTCGAGGCTCTCACGGCGAGTTCCATGGAGACTTGACCTATTCCCAGCCAACAATTGAAGTTGCGAACATCAGCTGGCGTTCTCACGGCAACAGTTTCATATCTATGCCCCCGAGTATCGAACCGATCACCTGTGGATTCTCAAGCTTCACGGAATGAAATCATCAAATTTTCCATGACGGAGCTTGATGTAAAGCTGCGCAATGCCAATATTTGGCTTACGTATAGCTTGTGCTAGCCCTCGCTCGCATTGATTGGCGTGATCCTGATTGGTGTGTCAAGACGGATACGAGCTCGACTTGCTTGCTACTTTTAACGATTTCATTTAACTCCTTGAACAGTCAAACTGGTTACATTTTCACTGGCGGCGATTCTTCAATTCTCTCTTTAAAACTTGGCCTTGGTGTCCAAGAACTTGATCACCTCCTGACCAATCTGTTCCAAATGGCTCTCCCTATCAAAACAGAACACATTGATCAGTAAACAACACCCGCGCGCAATGCGAAGACGGCTGCAGCCAGCATCGGGAACGCAACACTCACAAAGCAAAGTGCCCGGCATCGACAAACTTGACCTCGGCGTCCTTGACGTCGCGCTTGAATGCCTCAGCCCCCGGCGGAATAAAGATAGTGTCGTTCTTGCCCCAGATAGCCAGCACGGGCGGCTGGTTATCGCGGAGATACTTGTGAAACGTGGGGTAAAGTGTCTGATTGGTTCCGTAATCCTTGAAGAGGTCGAGCTGCGAAACGACCGAGAGCGTTAGTATCAGAACAAAAAAAAAAAAGAATGTCTCTTTGATCCTTACCTGGATGTCGGCGTTCCCCTCTCTGGCCATCAGCGCAGCATCCAAGTGCCACGCCTCGGGCTGCAGTTTCTCTGGGTTCGGCGCCCCATTGGTGTACTGCCACTTGGTCACGTCGAACCCCGTGGCAAACCGCAAAGCCTCTCGGTTGGTGTTGTTAGGATCGGCCCAGTATCGCTTGAGGGGAGCCCAGAATTCTGCGCCGAATCCTTCATCGTACGCGTTCCCGCTCTGCGTGATTATGCCGGCGATGGCAGAGGGGCGCTCGAGGGCGAGCCTACAAAGACAGCAAGTGAGCAATATGAATGGCGGCGAAGATCGACTGATAGCTAACCTGAAAGCAGTAGGACTTCCGTAATCAAAGATATACACCGCAAATTTCTCAACCTTGATGGCGTCCAACAAGTCTTTTACGACCTCCTTCATGCCCTCGAATCCGTGAGTCCACCCCTCCGGAACCTCGGTGAACCCGAAGCCAGGAAGGTCGGGAGCGATGACGTGGTATTTGCCCGTCGACGCCACGAACGGGATCAGGTTGCGGTACTGGAACGACGACGAGGGGAAGCCGTGCAGGAGCAGGAGGGTGGGGAGGGTGGGAGAGCCAGCGTGGCGGTAGAAAACCTTGACGCCTGAAGCAAGGGTGATGGTGGAGACGCTGTAAGACATTTTTGTCGTTTTTGTTGATGGATACTAGGTGGGTCAAGCACCATCTTTTATAGGCGGGGAGCTCTCCACGTCGGCCCCGCGATCTTTCCATTTCGAATCGCGCCATGTACGTGCTCGGCAGCTCGTGCGAGTTCTTGTGTCGGGATTGCTAATCATCAGTCATCATTCAATTAATTCATAGGATGACTAATACACCCGCCGGCGCGCGCCCGGGCGCACATTCACTCATCAGTCATCCGTTCGTTTAATGCACGCATCCCGACGAGTCGGGGAAGCGTTGAGCGCTGAGTACTGAGTTACAGTACGGCATGGCCAGGTGCGCCCCACTACATATTTGATTTACCTGACCGCGGCTGGCTTCTGACCTTCACTTCGGGCATTCGTTACCCAGGTCGCTCAATTGCATGAGGCATCATCCTTTCGTGTGTTCTCTCGCGCCCGGAACCCACGGGCGCCGAAAAGAAAGATTCTACAATCCCACTGAGGCGGACGGGGTTCTATTTACCAGAAAGGGTATAGAAAGTCGTTCTAAAATTACTGCGGCTGAATAGAGATCGATCCTGTTTACAGATATTGCCAACCTGTCACGACCTAGGGGGGCCAACCTGACTTGGCGACACTGGCGAGAGATGAGTAGCACTGTTGGCACGCTACCGTATGATCACCTCAAGGACAGCGAGCACGCTCAATCCTTGTTTTTACATAGTACTAGTAAGTGCAAGTGTAAATCGTTTTAAGCGAACTCCAGTGGAAAGTACCTGTCAGACCTTCCCTGGTTGGGATGACGTTCCATTAGCAGGAATACTGGTCGTTGGCCAGGAGCCACGCCTTCGAATCCGTTAAATCTCCCAGCAACTTCCGCTTCTTCCTTGATCGAGGTCGACAACTTGGGTGCCCGGAGCTGTTTCTGGGCTGTTAGTACTCGTACTTGGCTGCGACAAAATGACGGCCATGAAGGTGGTCGTTGCTGACGGCTGCCAACAATCTCCCATCTTTACTAGAGCTTGTCGTTCACAACACTGATTAATGTTTTATTCACGCTAGTCGAAGGGACCCACGGATGACCGGTCGACCTGTCAATCACCCGCCCCTCATTTATTTGGTGGGCGTCAACGGGTGACCGTACTAGTCCTTGGGTTAACCGGATTGCACTGAAGGAAGATATTACCATGATTTTCACGATAGTTTCGCTGATTCATCATTTGCGCCACCACCCAAATCGCTTACTGAGAATGAAACCAGATCTCACGGAGGGCGCATATTTACCGTGACCGTCCGAGGTAGTTATGAGGGGGAGAGGTGGTTATTTCCATCACCCTTGACCCGAATAACCTATTACGGACGGTCACCCAGGATGGTGAAAAACACGCTCGGAGCTTTTCTCAGCTTCACCCTGCAGGCATGGCTAGCGCCACTGGTTCCCTGTCTGGCCTGTGGGCTGAGGGATTAAATACACTTACTATTAAGATTTTCAAAAAGGCATGGCTGGCAGACGGGCGTGTACTGCCTGCATCGAGATCTAGCCTCTGAGCGTTATATAACTGGTCTTTCTGCTGGGGAGAGCACTACACCCTTCGTACATCGACTGAGATCAAGGATACATAGCTAGCCAGTGCCCCCCCCCCCCATTTCCGTGAGCTCACGACAAAAATGCTTTTGGATGGCCCCAAATTCTCGGTAACACCGTCGCTCCCAACTATTCTGGGCTCTCGAGAACGCCTCGAATTACCCGGCAGTGACTTATTCGTTCTCTTCGTGCGTTTACGACTTTGTTTCCAAACCCCAGTATGCTGATCTCGGACCTGCGCGCCTTAGCTTTCTAATGTTCATGTCCTTCCTGGCCCGATTGAAGAAAACAAGTTCCGCGATGCCCTGGCTTCAACGCTCGCAGCGTACCCCCACACCGCTGGGCGGCTGAAGAGGGAAGGCGATAATAATGATTGGCATGTCAGCTGTCTCGCTTCCACGTCTCCCCCCCCCCCCCCAGACGCGCGCACCCAACTTCTGTGTCGTTTCCCAGATCGCGCTTACCAACTCGCCCATCCCAGTCTTTACCTTAGTTTGCGATGACGAAACCGTCGTCCCGGAAGACAGGGTCGTCCAAGGCGACAACTCCCGCCTCGCTCCCAATGCTAATGTCGTGGCGATCAACGCCGACGAACCTCTGGTTCGTTTTAAAATCACCTATTTCAAGCGAACGGGGGAGACCGCGTTGGGCATAACCTGGAATCACGCTTTAGGTACCTCATCCATCTACCAGTTGCATGGGGCAGGTTCTGGATGCTCACTCTCGCATCGATGGAGCAGGGGACGCCTATGCTTTTTTGCGTTTTACGCACACGCTGTCTTCCTTCTACCAAGGCCTTCCGTCGCCGTACCCTAAACCGACATTTGCCAAGCATTTCTTTTTACCTCCGCCTACCGATTCCGCGACCGTCTCAGCCTTTAAGGCTATGATGCCCTTCTTTCTTAATGACTACAGTTTTGCGACCTTCCATGCGAAACTTGCCAAGGTACTGGAGGGGACCGAGCAGGTGAATCTTCGATTTTCCAGGTCGCAACTAGAAAGAATAAGGGATAAAGCACATAAGAGTGCCATGGATGGCGAGACATTTTCGAAACAGGATTGCCTGACGGCATACCTCACCACGGTATTGACCCGTGTCCTGGATGTGCCTGTTCAACGCGTTATTAACGTGGTAAATGTACGTGCATCCCATGGCTTTTGACGCGTAGATGGTTCATCTAACGATATTCTACTGCCAGTACCGAAGTATCTCGGATCGCCCGTTCGCCCACCTCAATCTTGCCGGGAATTCTATCTTTATGATGCTTTCCTCTGTGATCGCAGCAGGTGATGTATTGTCGCTCGCTGCCATTGCGCGTGTAGTACGCGCATCTATCACACGCGCTAGAGATCCAGAGTTTGCAGAGATGTGGATGACTTTTGGCAGCTACTATATGAAGCGCAGGGCAGATGTTGATAGGTTCACTTGGCGGGTTCCTGAAGAGAACGAGGTTCTTGTAAACTCCAATCGCGTGTAAGAGGTCTATCCGACATCCATACACCACGCACATACTGACTTTTCCCTATTTAAGATTTGACTGGAACGCAGTGCATTTCGGGTCCCCCGGTCGTGCGCGATTTTACACATCTGGCCTGCTTCCTCGCCATATCCGTATTTTCCGCGCCAATCCTACGAAGCTGCAAGATGGGACGTGGGTCAGCAATGAAGGGGCGGTGGACGTATCGCTTAGAATTCAGCGGAAGGTGGCGGAGAAGATGGTGGACGTTGTGCGAGCGGACTTTACGGGAGATGGGTATGACCCGATCATCTCCTGACTATTACCTAGTGACCGTAGTGGCAGCACAGACGGCTGAGAACGTAGCATATTCCCTGTAACAGCTCTCAACTGAATACCAGCTCCCCCCTCCGTGAGCTGGGTTCATATGACACGCCACCACTACGCACTAGCGGTCGCGACGATTCAACACTGTTTTAAGCGAGTGAGTACATGAACAGGGATCAAGACGGGCCGATAGCTAACCTGAAAACAGTAGGACTTCCGTTCAAAGTTATACACTGCAAACTTCCTGGCCTTGATGGCGTCTACGAAATGTTTCACAACTTTTTTGATCATCATTCAGTTCATTTATATGTAAGATGACTAATACACCCGCCGGCGCACATTCACTAAGTACTAATCATTCATCAGCCATCCGTTCGTTTAGTGCGCGCATCCCGATGGGTCGGGCGAGCGGTGAGTTACAGTACGGCATGGCCAGGTGCGCTTCATTATGTAAATCACCCGACCGCCACTTCAGGTAGCCTCCGTCTGCCATATGTCCCCCAATCTGAAACAATAAATATCTCACCTGCATTAATATTTGCCAATCATCACCAGCATAAGCCCGCGGAATAATCTCAGCATCAACTCCGTCACCCCCACCCCTGTCGCAAGCGCCGGATCGGGTAAGCTCCTTGATCTCCTCTTCATGGCCTCTGGCTTATCATTGACCCATCGCATGCACACGTACTCAGGTATCCCTCCATGGGCCCAGGAGCTGATTCAGAAGACGCGAGGGCTCGGCGAGGACTCGCAAAAGCTCCAGGAAACAAACTCCGAATCACCGTTATTGCTGAGCAGGTAGGTGCATCACGCTTCATTAGCATATGCCAATGGACCTCATACCAAGGCACTGCCATCCAGAATCATAACGTGCGCTGTGGCTCCGGCTTGTGTTTTCCCTATCATATCGTCCCCCTTCCTGATGGAAGCTTGCCTACCGATCACAAACCCCAGAACGTATGTCGTGTCTTGCTGGTATATGCACACTGGGGCTGGTACTAACTGCAATCTGCATCTGTACCAGGGGGATGCGTTCCCGGCAATTTTGAACGAAAGGATCGCTTATGAAATGGAAGAAGCTTGCCTCAATGATTACCTCACTCTCTACGGTCTCAGAACGGATTCGGAGCTGCGACACAGACGCCATCGGCTGGCGCGATACATTGGAGCCTTCTAGGTTCGGTTCGATACTCGATGACGGATAACCACTTGGTGGACTCCTGAAGAGGGCGAGATTTACGTCAACTCCTTTCAAGGGTAAGAGGCGCACCCAACATCCAAAGACTACGCAATTGCTGACTTTTCCCTATTCCGGATATGAACGGAACATAGCACACCTTGGATTCCCCGGTCGTGCGCGATATGATATATTTGGCTCCATTGGTCGCTATATCCGTATCTTCCGTGAAAACCCTGCAAGGCTGCAGGACGGTACATGGATCAAAGACGAAGGTGCAGTTGAAGTATTTTTTAGAGCACGGCGGGAGGCGGTGAAGATGGTGGACGCTGTGCGAGCGGATTTTGCAGGCAATGACTATGATCCTGTCATCTATCCCCACCAAGCTTGATATTATGCTAGCTGTCATCTAATAATCCTGTTGGTAGCGTAGATGACGGCTAGCAACAGCTGGCATATCTCTCATGAGGAGCAATGTAACATTCACGAATCTCAGCTAGTAGTACTGATACCAGCCCATCACCAGAAGGCGCCGCAGTGGAATGCAGAAAGCTGAGCTTAGGAGTTTTACTATTTCAGCCAGGCAGTCTTCATGAGCGGGCGGCGGTGTGACTTTCAGGCAGATAACGAAGTTGGTCTCCGCGAGTGAATCCGGGTCGTGTCTGCACAGCTGCTGAAGAAACCGACCGACCTAGCGAACTCGACAACTCAAGATTTTTTGCTGTTTTTATTTCTTGCATTTTCATATTGATGTACACAGAAGTACGCCTCCGACGTCATGCGGAACTCACTGAAGCGGGGGGTGGCCCGCGTTTACATAGTACCGCATGCAAAGAATAATGTTTGCTCGATGTAAGTGTGCCCGATCGC
Organism: Botryobasidium botryosum FD-172 SS1; assembly: GCA_000697705.1. NCBI lineage: Eukaryota > Fungi > Basidiomycota > Agaricomycetes > Cantharellales > Botryobasidiaceae > Botryobasidium > Botryobasidium botryosum. The sequence continues at coordinate 105,768 of KL198059.1, read as the reverse complement.
GAGCGTGGCCCGAGCGTGGTCGTAGCTTGCGCGGGTTGCTCACATCCACCAGAGCACTCGCGGGCCGTGGGCTGCGAGCAGGGTCGATGATGCGCCATTAATTCATCAGTCTATCACCCTGGTTCCCGTCTTGATGATCTCGACGACTTACTTAACGCTGACGTTCTAAATACGCGTTTTTGCCTTTCTACACTAATCTCGCGCTGGATGAAGGGCGACTGGTGGGAGTTGGTGAGTGACTACCGCGAGCGATGTAAATAAGTATTAGGCCCAGAGTCGACTGTGTTCGAACGGCGGCAGACGGCGGCGGCGGCCCGGGTGGTTACGACGACGGAGCGCGGCGCATTGACTCTCGACTATCAATCACTTCAGCTCTCTGGTGGTATACCAGGGCGGCCATGGCCGTAGGCTCTTTTTATTAGCGATATACAACGCACTGTTCCTGCGATATCTTCAGTCCTGCGATATGAAGTGAAGAGACCCGCAGCGCGAAGCGGATTACAAATACACGTACATGATTATGTAACGCGATATGACAGAGGACGGGTTGTTTATTCTACGTCAAATACTCTTCCTCGTGGCCACGCCCCTCAAATCTTCTACCGCGCCCTCTGTGAGCCAGTGACTTGATGCGATCGTTTCTTGGAGGAGATTTAGTCCCCCGCTTCCATCCTCTGGTAGTCGGCCGCCACCCTTGGACGTCCCTCGCCCATACTCAGCATCTCACCATCTGTCGCCATTTTATCTGCGATATGGTCAAATCGAGTGCCGCCGAGGAGATGCGAGCAATTTTTCGAAATATCCATAAAAGCGCTGCCTCGCCTTGAATCAGAACGCTCTCATGATGTAGTCGGGACTCGGGCCCCGCGCAGCTCTAGGGGAAGCCTTGCACAAGGATTGCAGGTCTGCTGGAGATGATCACGCTGTCTAACGTTACCATGCATACTGCCGGCACACCCACGAAGTGAGTACAAGCCCTTTACTCGTAGACCAGCCACCTTGCGTCAATGCTGATCCAGCACGGTAAGTACGCGCTTTCAACTATGGCGTACATGGCGAAGTGCAAGATAAGTTCAGATCAGCTGCAAGCACTAGCACGAGCACGAGCACTAGCCCTGTTGGGTCATCGGCGAATCGGCGAATCGGCGAAATGTCGAAAACCCCGGTCGATATTTAAAATCCTCGGACGCACCCGTTTGTGGTAGCAGAGAGCAGCTTCGAACTGGAAGCGGTGTCGACGTCGTGACCCAGTGCTGTGCGGTCTACGCTCACAGGGTTTATGACTCCTCTCTCCACGCCGCCGATATGCCTGGTCGACGAGGAGCGCGTTCCGTCCAGTTTCTTACTCAATCTCTGACTTGGTGACCCGCAAACCCGAACTGTGATCAGAAGATAGCCGCTGGATTTTGAACTCGCTCCCTCTAGCTGAAAACGCATACTTGGCTAGCTCCTCGAGCTCTTCACCGCCTCGAACGCACAATCAAAATGCTTTTCATCTTTAGACACCTAAACCGCGGTAACTTGATGATAGTCACGAATATTATGGTCCACCTCACAAGTAGGATGTGTGCCGACGAAGATGAGATACGTGCGCATATCACGTAAATGCAATGCACCAAACGGATATTGACGGGTCAATGAATGGTTAGTAGGCCAAATCTTAGTGCTTCTAACAGCACTAGTGGTGCGCGTAATGTCGCGGCGACCGCGGCTCCGCAACACCGTCAAATGACCGTGCTTGTGTCTAGATTGAAGCCCGTGTCGCCGTTTTAACCTGCGGTTGTCCTCCCTTCAAAGCGAGTGCTGCCTCTGGTCAAGGATCCACGGCCAACGTTTGCTCCCCTCGATTGCTCTGAGCGCACGATAAACATGCCTTTGGATAGCCCCAACTTCTTGGTAACGCCATCGCTCCCAACCGTTCTGGGCTCTCGAGAGCGTCTGGGATTACCCGGAAACGACTTGCTTGTTGTCTTCGTGTGTTTGCAGCCTCATTTCCGCGCACCACGACACTGATCTCGGATCTGCACGCTGCAGATTTCCAATGTCCACGTCCTTCCTGGCGTGATTGAACAAAACGCGTTTTGCGAGGCGCTGGCTGCTACGCTTGCGGTGTACCCCCACACCGCTGGGCGGCTGAAGAGGGAGGGTGATAATAATGACTGGCATGTCAGCATCCTCATTTCTAAATCTCTTTGAGGATTGCGTACTCAGCTTCTGTGCCAACTCCAAGATTGCGCTTACCAACTCGCCCGTCCCAGTCTTCACCTCGGTCTGCGATGACGAAACTGTTGTCCCGGAAGACAGAGTCGTTCAAGACGACAATTCCCGCCTCGTCTCAGATGCTAATGTCGTGGCGATCAGCGCCGACGAACCTCTGGTTCGTTTTAAAATCACCTATTTCAGGCGAATAGGGGAGACCGCGCTGGGCATAACTTGGAACCACGTCCTAGGTATCTCATTTGTCTATCACTTGAATATGACACGTCCGAAATGCTCACTCGCATGACAATGGTGCAGGGGATGCGTATGCTTTTTTGCGCTTTACCCACACGCTGTCCTCGTTTTATCAAGGCCTTCCGTCGCCATACCCCAAACCGACATTTGCCAGGCATTTCTTTTCGCCTCCACTCACCGATCCCTCGACCGTATCGGCCTTTGAGGCTGCGATGCCCTATCTTGTGAAGTGCTACGACTTGACAAGTTTCCTTGCGAGTTATGTCAAGGTGCTGCAGGAGACCGAGCAAGTGCATTTTCGGTTTTCCAAAGCACAATGGAAAGAAATCAGAGATAAGGTACACGAGGGTGCTGCAGATGGCGAGACCTTTTCAAACCAGGACTGTCTGACGGCGTATCTGACGACGGTGTTGACTCGCGTTTTAAATGCGCCCATTCAACGCGTGCTCAACGTAGTGAATGTACGCGCACCTCATACCCTGCCTGGAGGATTGATGGATACTAACGATACCCCGTTGCTAGTATCGGAATATTTCAGATCGCCCGTTTGCCCATCTCAACCTTGCTGGAAATTCCGTCTTCATGATACCTTCCTCTGTGATTTCAACGGAGGACGTGTCATCTCTCGCCGTCATCGCGAGATCGATACGCGCGTCCATTACGCGCGCTAGGGACCCAGACTTTGCAGAAATGTGGATAACTTTTGTCAGCTACTATATGAAGCGCACGGCCGATGCCGATGGGCTGACTTGGTGCGTTCCTGAAGAGAGCGAGATTCTCGTAAATTCCACTTATGGGTAAGAGACCTATTCGACATCCATCAGCCACGCACATCCTGACCCTTTCCCTATCCAAGTTTTGACTGGAACCTAGCGCACTTTGGTTTCCCCGGTCGTGCGCGATTTTACACATCTGGCGTGCTTGATCGCTATATTAGTGTTCACCGCGCGAACCCTACGAAGTTACCAGACGGAACGTGGATCAGCAACGAAGGGGCAGTCGACATATCGTTCAGAATCCGGCGTGAGGTGGCGGAGAAGGTGGAGAATGCTGTGCGGGCGGACTTTACGAGCGACGACTAGTGATTAGACCCAATCATCTACCCTCACACCACGCCATTCTGATCCCTGACTGCTATCTAGTAATTAAATTAGCAGCACAGATGACAGCGACAGCTAGCAACGTAGTATGCTCCCTGTGAGGAGGAATACAGTAACTCTCAATCGAGTATCGCTGTACCAATTCCTTCCTCGCGAACAATCGCAAGCCTAGCGCTGACGTCGGCTCATCGATCATCGATCGGACCGCGATCGCGGTGATCTAACGTTGCTCTAAGTACACATCTTCAAAGTTGCCTGTCGACATCGCGTCATGTGTAAGGTGAGTAGCTAGTTGCCAACACTATAAGTATTCTGCCCTAGTAAGATAGCCAGCAGCTAGATCCAACGTTCTACTATTGATTCATCAGTCTATCACCCCGATCCCCGTCTCGACGATCGCGACGATTCAACGCTGACGTTCTAAATATGCGTTTTTGCCTTTCTACACCAATCTCGCGCTAGCTGCAGGGTGACTGGTGAGCGACTACCGTTAGCAATCTAAATATTGGGCCCGGGGCCGACTGTGCTTGAACGGCGGCGAGGATAGTTACGAGGGTGGAGCACGGTGCATTGGCTCTCGACTATCAATCACTTCAGCTCTCTGGCCCTATACCAGGATGGCCATGGCCGTACGCTCTTTTCCTCGTGGCTACGCCCCTCCAATCTTCTACCGCGCTCTCTGTGAATCAGTGACTTGATGCGATCGTTTCTTGGGGGAAATTTAGTTCCCCACATCGCCCGCTCCCATCCTCTGCGACAACTGGTAATCGACCGTCACTCTCGAGCGTTCCTCGCCCATACGAAGCATCTCGCTATCTGTCGTCTTTTTATCTGCGATATGGTCAAATTGGGTATCGTCGAAGACATTCCTTGTCCTACAGGCGAGCAATTTGTCGACATATTCACGAAGACGCTGTCCGCCTTGAATTCGAACGCTTTCATAGTGCAGTCGAGACTCGGACCCCGCGTAACTCTAGGGGGAGCCTTGCACAAGGATTGCAAGTCTGTTGAAGATGATCCTCGGACGCACTTGTTTGTGGTAGTAGAGAGCAGCTCCGAGCTGGAAGTGATATCGACGTCGTGACCCAGTGCTGTACGATCTAGAATTCCTCTCATTCACAGGGTCTATGACTCCGAGTCTCTTCACGCCACCAATATGCCTGGCCGACGAGGAGCGCGTCCCGCCCAGTTTCTCACTCATCTCTGATTTGGAGCCCTTCGTTGGCTCGAGGATAACTGCTGGACTTTGAACTCGCTCAGGCCTCTGGCTGAAAACGCATACTTAGCTAGCTCTTCGCCGCCTCGAACGCACGATCAAACTGCTTTGAGATAGCGCCAAATTCTTGGTCACACCTCACTGTTTGAACTTCGGGCTCTCGAGTATCTGAAGTCTAAGATACCTGGAAGCGATTTGTTTGTTCTGTTTGTATGTTTGCGGCGATACATACTTTGGCGCTCTCGCATGCTGATCTCGAGTTCGTCGTACTAAGCTCATAACGTCCATATCCTTGCCTCATAGCACATAGCGTCTTAAGCCACCTAAACCGCAATACTTAATGATGGACACGAAGACATTATGATCCGTTTCCCAAGTACCGAAGGAACACACGATGCGCGTCGATGAAGATGAGGTATGTGTGTATATCACGTAAATGCACTAAACAAATGTTAACGGGTCATGAATGAATGGTCAACACTAATAGTAATAGGCCAAAATTCAATACCTCTGACAACGCTAGTAGTGTGCGTGGTGCCGCGGTGACGACAACTCGGTAACGCCGCCGAATGGCCGAGTTTGTTTCCAGGTTGAAATCCGCGTCGCCGTTTTAACCTGCTTGTCGTTCGGTTGTCTTCCCTTTAAAGTGAGAGTTGCCTCTGGTCAAGGACCCACAGCTAGCGCTTGCCGCCCTCGACTGCCTTGAGCGCACGATGAAAATGTCCCTGGATAGCCCCAAGTTCTTGGTAACGCCGTCGCTCCCAACTGCTCTGGGCTCTCGCGAGCGTCTGGAATTACCCGGAAGCGACTTGTTCGTCGTCTTTGTGCGTTTGCAGCTTCATATCCACGCACCAAGATACTGATCTCGGACCTGCACGTTGTAGATTTCCAATGTCCACGTCCTTCCTGGTGCGATTGAAGAAAACAAGTTTCGCGATGCGCTGGCTGCTACGCTTGCCGTATACCCTCATACTGCTGGGCGGCTGAAGAGGGAGGGCGATAATAATGATTGGCATGTCAGCATCCTCCTCATTTCTATGTCTCTTTGAGGATTGCGTACTCAACTTCTGTGCCAACTCCAAGATTGCACTTACCAACTCGCCCGTCCCAGTCTTCACCTCAGTCTGCGATGACGAAACCGTCGTCCCGGAAGACAGGGTCGTTCAAGGCGACAATTCTCGTCTCGTTCCTGATGCTCATGTCGCGGCGACAAATGCCGACGAACCTCTGCTTCGGTTCAAAATAACCTACTTCAAGCAAACAGGGGAGACCGCGCTGGGCATAACCTGGAACCACGTCTTAGGTATCTCATTTGTCTATCACTTGAATATGACACGTCCGAAATGCTCACTCGCATGACAATGGTGCAGGGGATGCGTATGCTTTTTTGCGCTTTACCCACACGCTGTCCTCGTTTTATCAAGGCCTTCCGTCGCCATACCCCAAACCGACATTTGCCAGGCATTTCTTTTCGCCTCCACTCACCGATCCCTCGACCGTATCGGCCTTTGAGGCTGCGATGCCCTATCTTGTGAAGTGCTACGACTTGACAAGTTTCCTTGCGAGTTATGTCAAGGTGCTGCAGGAGACCGAGCAAGTGCATTTTCGGTTTTCCAAAGCACAATGGAAAGAAATCAGAGATAAGGTACACGAGGGTGCTGCAGATGGCGAGACCTTTTCAAACCAGGACTGTCTGACGGCGTATCTGACGACGGTGTTGACTCGCGTTTTAAATGCGCCCATTCAACGCGTGCTCAACGTAGTGAATGTACGCGCACCTCATACCCTGCCTGGAGGATTGATGGATACTAACGATACCCCGTTGCTAGTATCGGAATATTTCAGATCGCCCGTTTGCCCATCTCAACCTTGCTGGAAATTCCGTCTTCATGATACCTTCCTCTGTGATTTCAACGGAGGACGTGTCATCTCTCGCCGTCATCGCGAGATCGATACGCGCGTCCATTACGCGCGCTAGGGACCCAGACTTTGCAGAAATGTGGATAACTTTTGTCAGCTACTATATGAAGCGCACGGCCGATGCCGATGGGCTGACTTGGTGCGTTCCTGAAGAGAGCGAGATTCTCGTAAATTCCACTTATGGGTAAGAGACCTATTCGACATCCATCAGCCACGCACATCCTGACCCTTTCCCTATCCAAGTTTTGACTGGAACCTAGCGCACTTTGGTTTCCCCGGTCGTGCGCGATTTTACACATCTGGCGTGCTTGATCGCTATATTAGTGTTCACCGCGCGAACCCTACGAAGTTACCAGACGGAACGTGGATCAGCAACGAAGGGGCAGTCGACATATCGTTCAGAATCCGGCGTGAGGTGGCGGAGAAGGTGGAGAATGCTGTGCGGGCGGACTTTACGAGCGACGACTAGTGATTAGACCCAATCATCTACCCTCACACCACGCCATTCTGATCCCTGACTGCTATCTAGTAATTAAATTAGCAGCACAGATGACAGCGACAGCTAGCAACGTAGTATGCTCCCTGTGAGGAGGAATACAGTAACTCTCAATCGAGTATCGCTGTACCAATTCCTTCCTCGCGAACAATCGCAAGCCTAGCGCTGACGTCGGCTCATCGATCATCGATCGGACCGCGATCGCGGTGATCTAACGTTGCTCTAAGTACACATCTTCAAAGTTGCCTGTCGACATCGCGTCATGTGTAAGGTGAGTAGCTAGTTGCCAACACTATAAGTATTCTGCCCTAGTAAGATAGCCAGCAGCTAGATCCAACGTTCTACTATTGATTCATCAGTCTATCACCCCGATCCCCGTCTCGACGATCGCGACGATTCAACGCTGACGTTCTAAATATGCGTTTTTGCCTTTCTACACCAATCTCGCGCTAGCTGCAGGGTGACTGGTGAGCGACTACCGTTAGCAATCTAAATATTGGGCCCGGGGCCGACTGTGCTTGAACGGCGGCGAGGATAGTTACGAGGGTGGAGCACGGTGCATTGGCTCTCGACTATCAATCACTTCAGCTCTCTGGCCCTATACCAGGATGGCCATGGCCGTACGCTCTTTTCCTCGTGGCTACGCCCCTCCAATCTTCTACCGCGCTCTCTGTGAATCAGTGACTTGATGCGATCGTTTCTTGGGGGAAATTTAGTTCCCCACATCGCCCGCTCCCATCCTCTGCGACAACTGGTAATCGACCGTCACTCTCGAGCGTTCCTCGCCCATACGAAGCATCTCGCTATCTGTCGTCTTTTTATCTGCGATATGGTCAAATTGGGTATCGTCGAAGACATTCCTTGTCCTACAGGCGAGCAATTTGTCGACATATTCACGAAGACGCTGTCCGCCTTGAATTCGAACGCTTTCATAGTGCAGTCGAGACTCGGACCCCGCGTAACTCTAGGGGGAGCCTTGCACAAGGATTGCAAGTCTGTTGAAGATGATCCTCGGACGCACTTGTTTGTGGTAGTAGAGAGCAGCTCCGAGCTGGAAGTGATATCGACGTCGTGACCCAGTGCTGTACGATCTAGAATTCCTCTCATTCACAGGGTCTATGACTCCGAGTCTCTTCACGCCACCAATATGCCTGGCCGACGAGGAGCGCGTCCCGCCCAGTTTCTCACTCATCTCTGATTTGGAGCCCTTCGTTGGCTCGAGGATAACTGCTGGACTTTGAACTCGCTCAGGCCTCTGGCTGAAAACGCATACTTAGCTAGCTCTTCGCCGCCTCGAACGCACGATCAAACTGCTTTGAGATAGCGCCAAATTCTTGGTCACACCTCACTGTTTGAACTTCGGGCTCTCGAGTATCTGAAGTCTAAGATACCTGGAAGCGATTTGTTTGTTCTGTTTGTATGTTTGCGGCGATACATACTTTGGCGCTCTCGCATGCTGATCTCGAGTTCGTCGTACTAAGCTCATAACGTCCATATCCTTGCCTCATAGCACATAGCGTCTTAAGCCACCTAAACCGCAATACTTAATGATGGACACGAAGACATTATGATCCGTTTCCCAAGTACCGAAGGAACACACGATGCGCGTCGATGAAGATGAGGTATGTGTGTATATCACGTAAATGCACTAAACAAATGTTAACGGGTCATGAATGAATGGTCAACACTAATAGTAATAGGCCAAAATTCAATACCTCTGACAACGCTAGTAGTGTGCGTGGTGCCGCGGTGACGACAACTCGGTAACGCCGCCGAATGGCCGAGTTTGTTTCCAGGTTGAAATCCGCGTCGCCGTTTTAACCTGCTTGTCGTTCGGTTGTCTTCCCTTTAAAGTGAGAGTTGCCTCTGGTCAAGGACCCACAGCTAGCGCTTGCCGCCCTCGACTGCCTTGAGCGCACGATGAAAATGTCCCTGGATAGCCCCAAGTTCTTGGTAACGCCGTCGCTCCCAACTGCTCTGGGCTCTCGCGAGCGTCTGGAATTACCCGGAAGCGACTTGTTCGTCGTCTTTGTGCGTTTGCAGCTTCATATCCACGCACCAAGATACTGATCTCGGACCTGCACGTTGTAGATTTCCAATGTCCACGTCCTTCCTGGTGCGATTGAAGAAAACAAGTTTCGCGATGCGCTGGCTGCTACGCTTGCCGTATACCCTCATACTGCTGGGCGGCTGAAGAGGGAGGGCGATAATAATGATTGGCATGTCAGCATCCTCCTCATTTCTATGTCTCTTTGAGGATTGCGTACTCAACTTCTGTGCCAACTCCAAGATTGCACTTACCAACTCGCCCGTCCCAGTCTTCACCTCAGTCTGCGATGACGAAACCGTCGTCCCGGAAGACAGGGTCGTTCAAGGCGACAATTCTCGTCTCGTTCCTGATGCTCATGTCGCGGCGACAAATGCCGACGAACCTCTGCTTCGGTTCAAAATAACCTACTTCAAGCAAACAGGGGAGACCGCGCTGGGCATAACCTGGAACCACGTCTTAGGTATCTCATTTGTCTATCACTTGAATATGACACGTCCGAAATGCTCACTCGCATGACAATGGTGCAGGGGATGCGTATGCTTTTTTGCGCTTTACCCACACGCTGTCCTCGTTTTATCAAGGCCTTCCGTCGCCATACCCCAAACCGACATTTGCCAGGCATTTCTTTTCGCCTGCGCCCACCGATCCCTCGACCGTATCGGCCTTTGAGGCTATGATGCCCTATCTTGTGAAGAGCTACGACTTTACGAGTTTCCTTGCGAATTATGTCAAGGTACTACAGGAGACCGAGCAAGTGCATTTCCGGTTTTCCAAAGCGCAATGGAAAGAAATCAGGGATAGGGTACACGAGGGTGCTGCAGATGGCGAGACCTTTTCAAACCAGGATTGTCTGACGGCATATCTGACGACGGTGTTGACTCGCGTTTTGAATGCGCCCATTCAACGCGTGCTCAACGTAGTGAATGTACGTGCACCTCATGCCCTACGCAGAAGATTGGTGGATACTAACGGTACGCCGCTGCCAGTATCGAAATATTTCAGATCGCCCATTCGCCCATCTCAACCTTGCTGGGAACTCCGTCTTCATGATATCTTCCTCTGTGATTCCGACGGAGGACGTGTCATCTCTCGCCGTCATCGCAAGATCGATACGCGCATCCATTACGCGCGCTAGGGACCCAGACTTTGCAGAAATGTGGATGGCTTTTGCCAGCCATTATATGAAGCGCACGGCTGATGCTGATAGGTTCACTTGGTGGCTTCCTGAAGAAGGCGAGGTTTACGTAAACTCCAACTATGGGTAAGAGACCTATTCGACATCCATCAGCCACGCACGTCCTGACTTTTTTCTATTCGAGGTTTGATTGGAACCTAGCGCACTTTGGTTTCCCCGGTCGTGCGCGATTTTACACATCTGGCGTGCTTGATCGCTATATTAGTGTTTACCGCGCGAACCCTACGAAGCTACAAGACGGGACGTGGATCAGCAACGAAGGGGCAGTCGGCATATCGTTCAGAATCCGGCGTGAGGTGGTGGAGAAGGTGGTGAATGTTGTGCGAGCGGACTTTGCGAGCGATGACTAGATGTGATCACCTACCCCGCAAGCTTAACACCATCCCGACTGTCATCTAATAACCTTGTTGGTAGCGCAGATGGTGGCTAGCAACAGCTGGTATATCCCCTGTGCGGAGGAATGTCATGGATTCATCAGTCTATTACCTCGCCTCAACGATCGCGACGATTTGACGCTGTTCCGAGTACGCGTTTTTACTTTTCCACCCTAATTTCGCGCTAGGTGTAGGGTGAGCAACTAGCTGCTAGCGATCTAAATATTAGGGTTGACTGTATTCGAATGGCGAGGACGGGTGCAATAGTGGAGTCCGGCGCATTAGCTCTCGACTATCAATCATGTCAGCCTTCTGGTCTTATTTTCTCGTGGCTACGCCCCTTGACTCTTCTACCGCGCTTTTGAAATAACAAGGTCTACTGACACCCAGGAAACCGAGCGAATTTGTACGCTTCCCCTCATCCCAATCTCGCGCTTGCCATCGCAGTTCATGGTCAATCTGGGCCGCTGGCCCGCCAGCACTGGGAAGCCGCAAAATGCGCAGTCTGACATCTCACGTCTGATCTCGCACTCGTGCCTTGCTCTTGTGGGATACTTATGTGTTTACGCCTTGCGGCGACACGATCGATCGGGTGGTCGGTCAGGAGGCAGATGTCCTTCGCGACCTCCAGTGCCGAATTTCAGCGCCTCGTACTCACACTGCGAAAGAGGTGCAGTGACTGAATGCGACCATTTCTCGGATGAACTTTCGGACCCCACTTCCATCCTTTGCGACAATGTCCGGCCATCACCCCCGCCAAAGCCTCAATGTTCCACTCCCCGCATCAGATATTTCTTCATTTGGAATCATTTCATATTTGTTATCATTTCATCTGCGATATGGGCGGCGAATCGGGCGCCGTCGAGGTCATCCCATGTCGCATGGGTGAGTGTCGTTGACACGTCCGCGAAGGGGTTGCCTCGCTTCAAATTCGAGTACTCTCGCCATGCAATCAGGCTCCGCGTAGCCTGAGGGGGAACATTGCAGTTATTGTGCTCGACGCCTTGCATCGAGAAAGTGCGCACCCCTCCTCCTTTACTTCGCCTTCATATCCTCCTCTATGTCACTTTAATCTACGCGGCCTCCTCTGTCATAATATAGGGACAGTGGATTGTACGAGAGCCATTGATCTTTTGCCCTCTTTTTGCGCACATATGAAACCCCGTCGTCGTCGGTACGAAGCTTTCATCTTTTTCTGTCCCTGCTGAGGGTGAGCTAACTATCTATCCTGCTCGCTTATTGGTACTTTTACGTACGTTGCTTGATCTTACCGCGCACGGCGTGCTTTTCCCAGGCCCACCTCGAGCACACTGTCGCGCCCCTGCCGCTCCTGCCTGCCAAACTCATCCTCGCATTCGCGTTTCAGTCATAAGCCACTTTCACCTCTTCGAAAACAGTAGCAAAAATGCCTTTGGATGGCTCCAAACTCTTGGTGGCGCCATTGCTCCCCACTACTCTAGACTGTCGAGAGCGTCTGGAGATACCTGGAAGTGATCTGGTCATTCTTTTTGTACGTTTACTACGATACATCCTTTTGCGCCCTAGGATGCTGATATCGGATTTGTCTGACTAGGTTCATAATGTACACGTCCTCCCCGGTGCGATTGAAGGAGGCAGATTCTGCGATGCGTTGGCTGCATCGCTCTCTGTTTACCCCCACGCTGCAGGGCGGCTGAAAAGGGAGGGAGATAATAACGATTGGCATGTGTGTATCTTCATTAGATTTGTGTTCAGATTTGCGCACTTTAACGCATGTATCGACTAGATCGCACTCACCAACTCGCCCATCCCAGTCTTCGTCTCCTTTTGTGATGATGAGGTTGTTGTCCCAGACGACAGGGTCATCCAAGACGACAATTTCCGCCTCCTACCTCACTCCCGTGTATCGGTAACCAACGCCGACGAGCCTCTGCTTCGCTTCAAGATTACATATTTCGAGCGAACGGGGGAGACTGCGCTGGGCCTATCCTGGCATCACGTCTTAGGTATTTCGCCAATTTATTAGCTGAACATGGCCAATTCCCACCGCTTACTCGTGTATACCGGCGCTGGGTGCAGGAGATGCCTACGCTTTGCTGCATTTTACGCATACGCTTTCTTCATTCTATCAGGGATTTCCATCACCGTATCCTTCGCCGACATTTGCGAAGCATTTCTTTTCACTTCCACCTACCCATCCGGTAACCATATCGGCATTCGAGGCCATGATGCCCTACCTCGTTAACGACTATGATCTTACGAGTTACCGTGCAAAATTTGCCAAGATGCTGGAAGAGACCGAGCAAATACACCTTCGATTTTCCAAGCTACAGCTGGAAGGAATAAGGGATAGAGTACACGAGGGCGCCATGGATGGCGAGACCTTTTCGAAACAGGATGGCCTGACGGCATACCTTGTGACGGTATTGACTCGTGCCTTGAATGTGCCGGTCCAGCGAGTGACTAACGTAGTAAACGTGCGTGCACACCATACCTGGAGGATTAAGAGATACTAATGTTACCGCTGCCAGTATCGAAATATCTCGGATCGCCCGTTCGCCCACCTCAACCTTGCCGGGAATTCCGTCTTGATGGTGTCTTCCCCTGTGATCGCAGCGGAGGATGTGTTATCGCTCGCCGCCGTCGCAAGAGCGGTACGCACATCCATCACACACGCTAGAGATCCAGAATTTGCAGAAATGTGGATGTCTTTTGCCAGCTACTATATGAAGCGTACAGCAGATGCCGCTTGGTGGGCTCCGGGAGAGGGAGAGGCTAATGTAAACTCCAATCTTGGGTGAGGCAGGCCCATCCCACTCAATAATCACGTGCTGATTTTTCCTCACTCAAGGTTTGACTGGAACGCAGCGCACTTTGGGTTTCTCGGTCGTGCGCGATTTCATACAGCTTTCCTGAATGATCGCTATATCCGTATTTTCCGCGCGAATCCTGCAAAGCTGCAAGACAGGACGTGGGTCACCAATGAAGGAGCAGTTGACGTATCGTTCAGAATCCAGCGGAAGGTGGTGGAGAAGAGGATAGGCATTGTGCGAGCGGATTCTGACTGCGATCCATTCATATACCCCACGAGACCATCCTAGGCCATGCATCATGACTGACAACTGGCCTATAAGAGTGGTGGCATAGCATTGATGTATATTTCCTGTAAGCCAGTGTGAGCAAGGTTATAACAATTAAGGAGCAGTGAAGGACCCCATATGGCGCCACACCAGCTTTCCGGACCACTTGCAGAGCCCATTGGTGTGATTCTCGCTCCTATCGCCAACATGCCTCGCAGACGAACGCGGTATACTGTTAGTATACTGCCTGCATGGAAATATGTTTTCTGACTCATCTTCTGCTTGTCAGACAGACTCGGACCCGAGCTATGACTGTGACTCGCTCAGCGTTTCCGGAGGATCATCGATCACTGCTCGGACTGTATATAACGCCTGATTGCTGAACACTCTCTGGTTGAAAACACATAGCTGGCCTTGAGCTCTATCCCTGTTCAGCGCCTCGCGCGCACAATCAAAATGCCTTTGGATAGCCCCAAACTCTTGGTCACGCCATCGCTCCCAACTGCTCTAGGCACTCGAGAGCGTCTGGAGATACCTGGCAGCGATCTGCTCGTTCTTTTCGTGCGTTTGCGACGATGCATGCTTTGACGCTCAAGGACGCTAATATCGGGCTGGCCCATCGTACTACTAGGTTCACAACGTCCATGTCCTCCCTGATGCCATTAAGGAAGACAAGTTCTGTGATGCGCTGGTTGCAACGCTCGCAGTGTACCCTCACGCTGCAGGGCGGTTGAAAAGGGAAGGGGATAACAATGATTGGCATGTGTGTATCTTGATTAATTTTTGCTCAGATTCGCGCGCTTTGACCTGCCTATCGATCAGATCGCACTTACCAATTCGCCCGTCCCGGTCTTCGTCTCGGTCTGCGATGATGATGCCGTCGTCCCAGAGGACAGGGTCGTCCAAGACGACAATTCCCGCCTCCTCCCCCACTCTCGTGTAGTGGTAACTAACGCCGACGAGCCTCTGCTTCGCTTCAAGATCACAAATTTCAGGCGAACAGGGGAGACCGCTTTGGGCATATCCTGGCACCACGTTTTAGGTACTTCGTCGATTTATTAGCTCAACATGGCTCTGCTTGAGCACTCACTCGTGTTGGGCGAAGGGGATGCATACGCTTTGCTGTGTTTTACGCACACGTTGTCCTCCTTCTACCAAGGGCTTCCGTCGCCGTACCCTCAGCCGACATTTGCCAAGCACTTCTTTTCACCTCCACCTATCGACCCCGCAACTGTATCGACCTTCGAGGCCATAATGCCCCACCTTGTCAACGACTACGACCGCGTGGGGCTCATTGAAAAGCTCACGAAGATGCTAGAAGAGACTGAGCAAGTGCACCTTCGATTTTCCAAATCGCAGCTAGAAGAAATAAGGGATAGGGTACATCAGGATGCCGTAGATGGCGAGACTTTTTCAAGACAAGACTGCCTGACAGCATACCTCGTGACGGTGTTGACTCGTGTCCTGGATGTACCCGTTCAGCGAGTTATCACCGTGCTAAACGTACGTACACTCCATAGATTTTGACAAGTAGGGGATCCATTCGTGCTAACAATATCTGCCGTTAGTATCGAAATATTTCGGATCGTCCATTTGCCCACTCCAATCTTGCCGGGAACTCTATCTCCGTGACGTTTTCTTCTATAATCGCAGCGGATGATGTACTATCGCTCTCTGCAATCGCACGTGCGGTACGCGCATCCATCACGCGCGCTAGAGATCCAGAGTTCGAAGAGATGTGGATGACATTTGCCAGCTATTACATGAAGCGCACGGCAGATGCCGACAGATCCCCTTGGTACGGTCCTGATGAGGGAGAGGCTAATGTGAACTCCAACTATGGGTAAGAGGCCTACTCACCACCCAAAAATCACACACGCACCGATTTTTCCATACAGGTTCGACTGGAACGCAGCGCACTTTGGATTCCCCGGTCGTGCACGATTTTACACGGCGTTCCTTCTTGATCGCCAATTCCGTGTTTTCCGCGCGAACCCTACGAAGCTGAAAGATGGGACGTGGGTTAGCAACGAAGGAGCGGTTGACGTAGCTTTCAGAATCTGGCGGGAGGCGGCGGAAAAGGCGGCGGACGTTGTGCGAGCGGACTTTGGGGGAGATGGCCACGATTCAGTCATCTTCCCCACGAGCACGAGGCCGTCCTGAGTGTTGTCTCCTTGGTACTACTATTAATATTGGTGGCACTGGCAGCGTATATTCCTTGTGAGGGACAATGCAGCAACTCTAAACTGAATATCAGTCCCTTAAAGTTATCCGCAGGCAGGGTTGATGGCGTGTCATCATCTCGCGTCGACGACGACCCAGGGAGACGGTACGTGTGTTCAACGCTGCCCTTGCGTGTCTGCATCGCGCTGCATCGGCGTCGAGCACTTGTCCTGCTCGTCAGCACTCGCATTTGCCAGCAGCTGCTAGAATCCTCGATGAAAATATCGAAGCGGAGCGAGCCACAGCGCGGCACAGCAAATTGCCATATATGGGTCCATTAAACACGGATATGCTGACAAATAATGCGGCTTTAAATAACGCGCATTTCGCGTTTTTTGTTTTGTTTTCGTACCTCCATCATGTCGTCACTGTCCGCCACCGTGCCCGCGACCACCAAACGGGAGCCGTCACCCCCGCCCATACGAGTAAAGCCAGAGCCCGTCGACACGTCGGCGTCGATGGTAAGACATCCTCCAACATTGACATTTGCCGCAATTGCTCATTATCCTTTGTCGCAGTTTTCTGGTCTCTTCAAGATGGGAACCGAGGAAACGCGTCCTCATGCTGTCATCAAAGCTGAACAGAACGTCAAGGATGAGCCAATGGCAAATCTCCTGCCCCAACCAGTCCTCGACGCCATCCCCGCCCACTTTGCCACCCGCGCGTCTGCCGCCGAGATCGAATATACCCCCGAGAACTCCCTCAAGGAAGGCCTGCACATGGTCGAAAACATCAAAGGCCACGTCAAACGCCTCGAGGTTGGTAGCAAACTGCGCAAAGACGTGTGGCTGCGCGAAATTGCCAGGTGATTTTTTTGTGCTCAAACTTTTTCAAGCCTCAGCTCATGCTGTTTCAAGTTTGGAGAGTCAAGGCACGCCTACCACCATGATTGCTGTGTGCGGAGGTGAGCATGTTTGCGATACACATCTTCTTACAAACTTAATTTGACTCGGTATCCTCTAGCAACGGGCGCTGGCAAATCATCCATCCTAAACGCCATTCTCGATGGTCTGCCACCTTTTCTTGATTAATCTCCCATGACGACTAACCTTCCCATCGACTCAGATAACATTGTACCGACGAGTGGCATGCGAGGTTAGAGCACAAAACCGTCTAGTCTATATTTAGCTACAGTAATCTAATTAATATGTCATCCCGCTATTAGCCTGCACTGCCGTCGTCACCGAGATTGCTTACCACAAGAACAAGAACATCGCAGCCGACGTTTCCTTCTTGTCAGAGAAAGAATGGAGAGACGAACTCACTATCCTTCTCGACGATATGATAGGAGAGGACGGCCAGGTTAAACGCTCAACGGACCTTCGCAGCGAATCTGGCGTCGCGTGGCATAAAGTAGGCACGAGTGTCTTAGACGTGGTGGCAAATATTAAACGCCTTAATAGGTCCACGCCGTCTATCCTAAATTGATCCCCGAGCGTCTGGTAAATATGACCGTCGACCAGCTCTTGGACCTTGATCCCAGTTCGTATATCAGCTCCATGCCATCATACCCCGTCTAATGTCACCTATAGAAATCAAGCAACTCCTGGGGTCTGTGAAGAAGATCGTCGCGAAAGACTCTAAAGAATTTTCCAAAGAGATTTCGAAGTACATCGATTCCAAAGACCAAAAGAGGGGCAAGAAGGATAAAGATAAGAAAGACAAGGACAAGAAGAAAAAGGACGAGGATGGCCCCGCTCTATGGCCTCTCATTCGTCAGGTCAACGTCCGATGTTCTTCAGAGGCTCTGCGCACTGGAGCAATCCTCGTCGATCTTCCCGGTGTTGCCGACGCGAACGCCGCCCGAAGCAGCATCGCCAAAGACTACATGAAGAAGTGCGACTGTATTTGGATCCTCGCACCCATTACCAGGGCCGTCGATGACAAAACCGCCAAGGGTTAGTGACTAGCACATAGTCTTGTATTCAGGCTACTCACGTATTATGCTGTCAGATCTTCTCGGAGACGCCTTCAAGTCCCAGCTCATGAGTGAGTCAATCTTGTGTCCCTCATCTTCGTCCTCGCTCTAACTGTAGTTGTCTTTGCAGTGGGTATGTGAGATCGTTGATGAACTCAAGCCAAGATACTAACTACCTGTGGTATTGCTCGATCACTTCATCCAGACGGAGGGTTAGTGCAATTTCTCCATTTCATAGATATTGCCTAAGCTAAATCGTGGCTCCTACAGTTTCGCTGACGTCGAGAGCACAATTACCTTCATCGCCACTAAATGCGACGACATCTCTTGTTCCGAGGTCATTCGTGCCCTTCAACTCGACGACGATCCTGCTCTTGAAGCAATTGAAGAAATCCTTGATCAGCTTCGTGACGAAACGAAGGTGTGGAAATCCAAGAAAGCCGAAGCGGAAAAGGCCGGGAAAGGTATAGCCCTCTATTTCCTGGAGCGAGCCCAATGCTCACCACCTTGCCATATTCTAGAAATTAACGAAGAGCTTAAGGAAATACGTGCCGACATTAGAGAGCACAAGGATCATATCCAGGCTCTAAAAGACGGCGAGTCTTTCACGCCGACCCGCACAGCGAAGAAGTCGAAAGCCAAAAAGAAAGGAAAAGGCAAAGATAAGAGCAAGGGGAAGAAAAGAAAGCGAAGTGGTGACGAGGAGGAAGAGGAAGAGGGGCCGGCAAAGCGTCAAAAGACGAGGCTCGATGATTCGGACGAGGTCGAGATGCTTTTGGATCCCGACGCCGATGAAGACATGCTCGATAGCGATATCGATGATGACGACGACAACTTCAGCGACAGCAAATCGAACGCCAGCTCTGACAACTCCGACAAAGATGATGACGACAGTGACAAGGACTCGGACGATTCGAACTCTGCTAGCGGGAGTGACGACGAGTCCGAAGCCGAGCAGGCGCCCATGACTATCGAGGAAGTCAAAGCCAAGCTGCAGGAGAAGAACGCGGAGCTGAAGGCTGGTAGGGAAAAGCTCAACGAATTCCGCAGGCTCCGAAAGGAGGCCATGGACATGCTCCCGGTCTTGGAGAAGAAGAAAGTGCAGGCGCAGCGAGACAAAAACGCTTTCTGCTCCCTCAAAAGATCTGAAGTAAGCCTTGACGCTTGCTTCTTGTTTTGTATTGCTGCTGATCGTCTCTCCGTAGTTCTCCCGCGATGTCTTGAAGGAAGATTTCCGCGTCGGGTTGAAAGAGCTCGATGGTAATGCGAATTATTTCAGAGATCTGAGGCTGTCGACTAACATATATCCTTGTGTCGCAGACGCCGCGGCGGAACGTCGTGATCCGAACACCTTCGATCCCGCCGTCAATCTGCGAGGTGAGTACAAACCTTACCAGAGGTCAAATATCACGTATTCAAACCATGGTACCGCAGACTACGCTAGCATCGACCTCCCGGTGTTTACCGTGTCCTCGCGCGACTATATTAGACTTAAACGTAAGCAATCTGTTATTCATCAAGCCTGTCGCTCCTCATCTTACAAATCTTTGTTTCTTATAGAGCAAGTCAAGGGGGATGGCGATCCGGCGTGCTTTTCCAACGTCGACGATACCGGTGTCCCGGCCCTTCAGGAATGGTGCCACTCGCTTACTATCAAATCTCGCGAGCGGTCGGCGCGGTCCTTTCGTAATCATATCCGCGTTTTCGCAACCTCGGTAAAAAGTTATATCGATAACTTGGGGGCTGTCAGTCAAGCCGACAGAGAAGCCTTGCGCAGACAGTGGGAGACGGATCCACAGGCGCGAGTTCGCCAGATGCTTCGTGACGATCTTCGTCGTTATGATCCCTATAACCCCTATGATCCCTTTGGCGGCATGTGGCCCAATGGGTTGGATGACGACGATGACGACGACGACGACGAAGATGATGAAGACGATAGCGGTGCGACTGGCATATCAGCTTCTCTTGAAAAGGTCCGTATTTTGCAGGTTTATTTTGTGGATTATCACTAAATCCCACATAGGCACTCCAAGCTGCTGTGAAGGAGAGCGTGAAGAGCATGCAAGCTCAATTCAAGGATGGTCTTGAAGACAAGTGCCAGGTCGGCGCAGACAAGGTGAATATTGAGTCACTCACCCTACTCGCAGAACCACGCTCATCGGGAACGCACAAGGCCGCCGCAAGTTCCGTGCAAACGTCCGACCTGTTCGCATCGTCGATGCATTGGGCTACCTACCGAGCCAGTAAGCCCTTGGCATAATTTATAGCCTTTGGCGACATTGCTCATTCCTCATTGCCCCTAGCTCTGCGTCGAGAAGGTGCATGGCGTAGGAACCTCAACGAGGAGTTGGTCACTCCTATGACCACCCTTATCGCTTCGTCGTGGGCACAAGTTTTCGAGTCCGATCTTTTCTCTTCCTTCGAGGCTCGAGCCAACGAAGCCATCCAGAAGATCTTAACGGAGTTCGAGGAGTCTTGCCCTGTGGCACTTCGTGACCGGGCTCGTGTTCAAGGTCAACTTTGCCTCGAAGAAGCCAAAGTGGCGTTGAAGACGACCGTTGGCGTTGTTCGAGAGCAGCTTAACAACGGACAGAAGGACGTCTCGCGATGCCTGGAGCCTCATGTCCGCGAGCATCTGCGCGACGGCTATTACGATGCCATGCAAGAAAGAGGCGCAGGGAGCGTAGCTAGGCAGAAGGTGCGTTGAAGTCGCTACGTACCACCTACAGTCACTTAAATTGCTTTGATTAGGCTGTATTCCGAAACTTTGTCCAGGAAAACAAGGGCGACCTGTTCCAGGGCGGAGCAGACGCCATCTTGGGGGGTCTGGATAAGATCGCTCTTGACGTCGGGAAAGCCCTGGAAACGGCGTTGGAGGGGCTTGCGAACAAGGCAGGTGCCGATCACAGCATGTTGCGTTACCCAGACACTCACACCCATCCTCAGGTCGAAGTTAACCTCGCCACTTTGTGGGAAGATCCCGGAAATCACAAGTATCTTGCCCGCGAGCGTCTTCAAGCAGTCCAAAGCATTGATGTCATTATCGGCCAACTGGCTCTGTGGGAGCAGGCGGAGCAGATGCGGAACGCGATCAACGCTTAAATTTCGAGCAGCAGTTATTCAGCGCACACCCGCCTAGTGGTAAAGATGCTAACTTAAACTCTGCCTAATTCACGACCGTCGTCGTACTGTATTGTTTATGCTCTTCTTTACGGGCCATTTCGCTCTTCTATCTCTTCTTGGCCTTAGCGCATGTGTACGATATGCTGCAGCCTATCCCATTTGCTTTAGCATGTAATTCGTTTCTTTTTTTTTTTTTTTTTTTTTTTTGGTTAAAGGGTGTAGTATTAGCATGTAATTCGCTACTTTATCGTTTTTATAACATATATTGTTTGAGATCGTCGTGAGCGCGCCTAGTCAAGGCGATAGAAGCCCCACGCAGGTGTGGTTTCGGTCGAGCTTGGGCCGGCTAATATGACATGTTTAATGACAATCTGCTCACCAAGGCGTTCAGCGCAGGCTTCTCCGAACAGACTCCTGAGACTTTACCTTGTTCCCTTCCCCAGTTCCAACACACACGTCCACTCCAACAACAGGCTTAGCTTCAACGGGACGAATGCTAAACCGCTCGGACAGGTATACGTAAGTCGGTGTGAGATATCGTGCGATAGAAATGCAGAATATAGTTACATGTACACAGCATCGGTACCAGGGACTTGTTCGAGGGTGAAATCTCCGGGGGCACCGAGGGTGATTGGTGCATCTTGATCCCACTTGTCATAGGAGAACCCCTCCTCCTCGGAAGTAGTATCTTTCTCCACCCATTTAATAGTGTAAAAATCTACGTCCTTGTATTTCTCAATAGCCCACTGCAGAATAAGGTGAAAAGAAGGCAGGCCAGCTCGTAAGTGTCGGGCGCAAACCAGGAAATCATCATTCCGACCGATACACACCGTCTGATTTTCGAAGTATTCCGGCACCGCAGCCACAGCCGTGAGATCTTGAGCGGGCCCATTGGCGGTGGCAAACATTCCGCCGACACCAGGGTTAGGTTGACTGGTAGAGACGCTTCTGATACGGTAGCGGCCATCCTGGAGGACGTTCGTTGACATGGTTGGACAGCGGCAAGGACTATGACCTAGATATGAACGCGGTGGTGGTGGCTCGGATAGAGATCGGTCGATCGATGATGGCGGGAGATAACACGATTGGTCTTCTCTGGTTTGTTGATGCGTTTCTTGTCGCTACTTCGGTGTGCATGCGAGGCCTTATAGTTGATACCCGCTTTACCCTATCAGCCCCCCCCCCCCCCCCCATCGAACCGGCGAAGTTCATGCTGACTCTTGCGCCCTTTGCTCTAGGTAGCCGAGCGAGACTGAACTTGAAGTACAAGGTTTATCCGCTCTGCGTGGAAGATGCTAGAAGATGAAGATAAAGGCAGAACGTTGATTCGTGCGTAGGAGTTGCTTCCAGAGACGGTAATAGGTCGGTTAAATACAGTTGAACGATTGGCGATCGACCAACCATGGGGAATTTGAGTTCTGGTCAATTCACGTTTTGCGAATTATCAAACGTGGAAGTGAGTACTTGAACCTTGATCTTGGAGTTCATTTCATGAGCAACCACGATAGCCAGTCACAGTTGGGCATGGCGTTCGAAGTTCGGGTGGCAGGTGCGTCCAAACACTAGGAGAGTAAACCGCTCATATCAATATTCCGGGAAAATGTACGTTATAAACTGTTTGAGTTCCTAAGTAGCATGCCTCGATCACAACTATCATCCCGACCATCGTCACCACAAGAGGATAAGACACGGTAGAGCTTAGGGTTTATGCACGATGAATCTTCCATGCTGGTCTGACTTCTCCGGTAGCAAACCCGGGAGAAGTGAAGAGGATGCGGGTAATTACAACCTGCCAGACGGAATAATAACATCAGTTTCGAAGAAACTATACGCTGATGACTTGAGAGAGAGGAGGAACTGACCTTTTTTCCGTCCTCCGTGACTCCAACGCATATGTCAAAACCGGACGGGGGTTCGATGGGGCGAATACTACAAGCCAGAGAAAGAACATAAGCGGGGCATCGTGAGTGGGGATCGGAAAATCGCTTACACGTATACATCACTGGTGCCGGGCCAAAGTTCGAAGGTGAAATCCTTGGGCGGGCCAAGGGTAATCGGTGCGTCTTGATCAAGGGATGCATAAGAGAACCCCTCCTTCAAGTGATGAGCACTATGTCCAACATAATTAATCTTGTAGGTGTCTGCTGAACCAGTCTGTTCTGGGTTCTTCACGATATCCCACTGCAGGTAGAAGAAGTATATCAGCGATGGAAGCTGAAATATGAAGACCTGAGCAGGATTGGTACGCACGACTTGTTTATCAAAGGTATGCGGCACTTCAGCCGTAGTAGTAACCGGCTGAGACGGGTCGCCGCCAGTGGCATATGCCCCGCCCACGCCGGGGTTGGGGTTGTTGGTGTAAACGCTTCTGAGGCGATAGCGACCATCTTGGAGAGTGGGTGGGGCAGACATAATATTTGAGCTAGATGGTAATGATGGCTCTGAGTGCGAATGCAACTTGACCGTCCGATACACCTTATGTAGGCGCAGAGATATCCCAGTGCAGAGTAGTAAATACCGAGCCCATAGTATTCATGTATCGGATGAGTAAGGCCGCCGCCAGCGTAAAATGCGTATGTCATACACACAAAGGCATTTAGTTGTGCTCCGCAAATGGTAGCGCAAATCCCCCGGGCTGCAGGGATGCTAGCAGGGACAGCCACGATGTGGCGAGCAAACACAATAGGCCCCCTATATCATGTCCTAGGATCACTAAGCAGTCGCTGCGATCAGCTCCAAGCTCAGTCGTCATTAAATTGCAAGCAACGGAGTTGCCTTTTGATCGCGTCCCGACCGCTTGTCGATAAGCTCCTCACCCAATAGCCGCAAGCCAATATATTGATCAGGAGAACCGCATGGAAAACGAGGGAAACATACCCATTGCACAGTACTGCTTGAAATATAAAGAGCCCAGGGCCGACGCCAACAGCTAGGAGAAGTACGCTCCCTTTGTGATAAGAAGAACGACCTTCTCCTCAGAAATGATATACATTTCCACCCGCTTGGCAATGTAATAGACGTCAACACCCTTTTATTTTTGCAAAATGACGGGGAAAACTCGGTTGTTGCCTACGTGAAATCAGGCGTAGGAAGATCATTCTCGTTGGTATGCACCGTTCGCAGCTCCAAGCATCGCGGTGCTGCGGGCACGGCAGTTGCTACCAGCGAGTATTCCATCAGATCTGGGATGGGACGAACAACAGAGGCAGCAGCAACTAGTTTGATGGGTGTGTGTAGGCATTATTGTGGGATCACGAGTACGAGAATGAGATGGCAGATATTGATGATAGGCTCCTCGAAGTCAGATCCACAAGTAAGAATACCGCCCCGTTCTATTGCGTCGAGTTGAGCATCCGCGGGATAGAGGTTCAAGTTGGAGTAGTAGCAAGCAGCCTAAATTCTCAAATCATGGGTCGATATATCACAAGGAGAGAGGTCAGAAGATGCATTGGGACCTGAGGACAAGCTTCTGCAGCGCGCGTGGGTGGCGGACTCTGGAGAAAATGTTGAACGCGGAGCGTAGCACATGCTTTGTCAGCGACTTGGTCCCACTAAACGCCAAGCTCGCGCTACTTGTCGATATCCGCGCGTTTGACATGATATACAGAAAGCTTCATGCATGCTCAAATTCGTCTCCAAATATCACATGAGAATAGGTAAGTAGCATCACCCATAATATTTTTTCAGCTCAAAATTTACATCTTCAACTGCACACTTCAGGACCAAAACTCTCAAACCGATATGGACGGGCACCAGCTCCATGAGAGGGCGGGATACGACTCGAATATTCTACGCGCGGTGGAGCTCCCATGCGGGCCTGACCTCCTTCGTAAAAAGACCAGGAGCCGTGAAGAGAATCCTCTCGACGACAAGCTATCAGGGGGCACGAGCATGAGGTGAGCGGGAGAGTTAGCTCCAATCCAAATACTCCGGGAATCTGGGAGACTCCGACCTGGCTTTTGTCGTCGTTAAGTCCAACGCAGATATCAAAGCCAGAAGAAGGCAGGTTAGCGGGGCGGATGCTGCAGTAAACCAAAAGATCATAGTCAGAGAGGGGTGGGCGTGCGTGACCGCCGCTAGGAGGGAAAGAGGAAGACATACACCCATACGTCCTTGGTATCGGGCCAAAGTTCAAAGGTGAAGTCCTTGGCTGGACCAAGTGTGATCGGCACGTCTGAGTCCGGGGTCGCAAAAGTGAATCCTTCTTTCGGGTGAGGGGTCTCTCCCGCGTAAACAATCTTGTAGGTGTCCGCGTCCTTATTCTTCACAATTTCCCACTACAAACAAAACAAAAAGACGCATCAACGACCTGTGATGAAGGCACAAGATGACCGATGAGGCCCAGCTCCAACTTGTACTTACGGTCTGTCTATCGGCGAACCGCGGTGTGTTGGGAGCGGTGGTGACAGGCTGAGAAGGATTTCCGCCAGTGGCGAACAACCCCCCATCATCGGGATTGGGGTTGCTGGTGGAGACGCCCCTGAGGAGGTAGCGGCCTTCGTGGGGGGCGGGGGCAGGAGTGGTAGCAGTGGCAGTAGCAGTAGACATGATGTTTGAACTCTCTGTGGGATTGGAGTGCGGTTGATGGAGAACTCGACCAGTCCTGCGCTCCTTATATACGTGTAGCAGACCAATG
Organism: Botryobasidium botryosum FD-172 SS1; assembly: GCA_000697705.1. Classification (NCBI taxonomy): domain Eukaryota; kingdom Fungi; phylum Basidiomycota; class Agaricomycetes; order Cantharellales; family Botryobasidiaceae; genus Botryobasidium; species Botryobasidium botryosum. The sequence continues at coordinate 80,004 of KL198059.1, read as the reverse complement.
TTGTGACCCACGGGCATATCTCGACCCCCGAGCTCCATGGTGGCGCAGCTCCGTAACAGTATTAGTGAGGATCGCCGCAGGTATGCGTCAGACAAGGCTTCATCGAGCGGCACAAAGGGGCGGCAAAGGAGCACTCTGAAAACGCAATCGCACCTTTGTAATCGGAAGTGCGAGTCCTTAGATCGCCACAAAGTAATTTGGTGTACAAGCATTGAATCGGCCGATCCCCTATATCACCTTATAGGATCGGCACTCGCAGCAGCCGCGATCATTGGCCAGAGTTCGAGTACAATGACGCCAGACTCAACGCGCAGTACCCAGTCATCGCTCACACAGCAATCGCTAGAGATAATGGACAAGTTTTCCATCTCTCAGCAGCAAAGATAAAAATAAGTCGGAATGAATGCCTCACGATGTCCCCGGACCGTATGAGCGGCGGAATGGGCGCACGCTGTTGCACGAGATTGCTTGAAGGATCCAATAATACATGATCGGGGGTATAAACGATGCAGGGCTCTGGAGAAGGCTAGCGCCACCGATACCAAAGGAGTCCGGCAATCCCAAGCTCCGGAACAAACACCGAGCGGGACAGGGATAAGCGCCCACAAACAAGCTGAGAGGACCGAGGAGGATACCAGTTATAGAAGGCAGAAACGCTGGCGACGAGGATGCACCCCCGTATCCACCCATTCGCATTCAGCGTCCTTGCAAATGGCGATTGAAGAATGCTGCTGAATAAAAAATAAGGAGGTTTCAGAGATGATGCCTGCGCAAAGCGATGAGAGTGCCGGTGTTGCACGCCGAGGCCTCGGGGGCGATGAGCCTGACCACGATTGAGTCCAAATGCCAGTGTATTATGTGTGTGGATACGAGGAAGACGTAGCAGGGGGTCAGAGGAGGACATGATCAAGGGACAAGGGGGGTGCGCAGCAGCATGCAGTGATGGGAGCCTTAAAGTTGGAGCAGTGAGAGCGCCAGAAGTCGGCCCTTGCACCGCAAGTGCGATCTGCTGCGCAGCGCAAAGGGACGACAGGACGTATTATCAATCTTTGGACCGAGACAGAATGAGGCCACCGCGATGGATTGAGATGTAGGAAGGGCACCGAGTTCCAAGGCCTGGGGACGCGACGAGCCTGGGTGGAGGTAAAACGACAAGTCAAGAAGAGGAAGGCTACGCGCCGACTTGCTTTGTCGCACAATCAACATCCGAACACCGAGCACCGAGCTTATATACCCTGAAGAGTCATCGTCGATTACTCCGCGGGTACCAACAGATAATCTCAGAATCCTACATCATGGTCACAATCCTACGATTGATTGATCCTACACGCCAACGCCATTCCCAAGATCCTACACCATCCAAAGATCGACACTGGAAGAGGAAGGAAGTATCCAGTGCAGAGTGCGGGAGAAGAAAGAGAGAGAAAAAAAAGAGGAAATAGATGCGCATGGGAATCATAATGAGGCCCGAGAGTCGAGGGCAGAAGTAAGATGAGGCAACGTAAGACGAAGTAAATGAGAGGACTACATTATAATACTACACACAAGCGGCGTAGAGATAGAAATCAAGAAAGATGCTGGGAAAAGGCATGGGGGAAAAGGTATAACCTAAGCGCCGCGTTGATCGGTCGTGGGGATCCGGCAGGGAGAGAAAACAACAAGGTGGTGCTACGAAAAAGAAAAAGAACAACAACATATCCTATCCAATCCAAATTCAAAAGAGTGGATAGATGAGAGAGTGGACAGATGGGGCGGGTATGGGGGCAGAAAAGGGACAGACAAGTAGGATAGGTAAGAAGTGGGGTCGAATACAAGTCATAAAGACGAGTGAAAGAGAAAAGAGAATCAAGCGCCGAGAAAATAGATCAAAAGGGAAAGGAAAGAGGGAGAGGAAAAAAAAATAGAAAGACGCGAAATCACGCATCTGGCCAGCCCGCACGCACCCGGGAGTGCGGCGACGTGTCTGCTACGGTCGGTGCAGGCTGCGCAGGTAACGACGACCGGTTCAGGTTCAGATTCGGACTGGGATGGGGACTCGTGTTCGGTTTCGGGAAGGCCGGAACTGACTGTGACGGTGATAGCGATGGTGGCAACGGCAACGACCGCGTCTGCGTCTGCGTGTGAGAGTACGTCTGCGGAGACAATGATGCGAACGCCGCCTGTGGGGGTACCTGTATCGCGGCGTTGGGCGCACCTGACAACCGCAGCGGCGCCGTCGGTGGTGTTGAAGATGTCGGGGCTTTGTGAATATGCGCCTTTGATCCATCCTCTGTTGTCTTACCACCCTTCCCCACCTCCCCCATCTCTCTCATTTCTCCCATCTCCACCCTCATCGCCTTCACACCATGCGCCCCCCTCAAACCAGGCTGATACGACTGCGAGAACGAAAGCGGATGTGGATGCGAGTGCGAGCGCGTGCGGCGGCGACTACCAGGGCGCTCCATCACCCCCACGTCCTCATCATCATCGAAATCCAGATCGAGCTCCAGATCCGCCCTTTTCGAGTCAATGTTCGAAGCTCGGGGCGACGCGCTCCCCACACCACTCCCACTCCCTCCACTCCCTCCACTTCCCCCATTCCCACTTCCTCCTCTTTCGTGCCCTCCTCCCGCCCCACCCGCCCGCGCACCCACACTCCGCCCCTCGCCCGCCCCAGCCTGTGTCCCAAACAGCAAGATGTTCGGTCTTGTGAACCGGAAGAGCAGCACGTTGACCAGCCCGCTGAGTCCAAATATAAATAGCGAGATGCCGGAGGCGGCAAAGGGGATCTGTGCTGTGGGGACGGTGTAGGTGCGGTCGAGGACCGCCCAGCGGGTGATGGAGAGCGGGAGGACGAGGACGGTGTATGCGAATGGGTCTACATAGATGGGAGTGTCAACATGATTTTATTGAATGAAGGAGACAAAGAATCAAACGCACACCAAAGCATTTTCATGGCCTCCCTCCGGCACTGCATCTCCCGGAGCGCGCCGGAGGAGTCGAGGCGCCAGGAGGAGATGCGGTCGTCGGCCTTGCCGCTGATGTTGAAGTGGATGACCCACGGTCGCTGGGGGTCGGCGGCGATGAAGCCGCGGAGGCGGAGATAGAGCGGGAGGTAGAGGGTGATGTTGAGGAGGGCGGCGGTCCAGAGCCAGAGGTATTCGCCTGCGAGGCGCTCGCCAAGGTCATCTTGGATCCAACACCCTGTACATCAGTTATGGAAAATGTTAATAGGTTGTTGTCGCTCTGGGTGAGGAGAGGCTTACAGAACCTACAGTAAAATGACATGATAAATATGGTCATGCACGCAGAGAAAGATGTAGACTCACGGGGCAGGCTTATAAAAGGCACCGCCCGGATCCGCCGCCTTGTGAACGGCGGTGCCGATGATAACAAAGAGAACGTTGTACAACCAGATGCAGGAGATGATGATCATGGGGATGAGCTTGGAGCGCGGGGGAACCCAGCGCCAGAAGATGGAGAGGAATGTGTGGATCGTGATGGCCTGTAAGATTTCGGGGGTGAAGAACGTTAATATCGAGCGAAGGTGTATTATATAAGGAAAGAATCACCAGTGTGCTGGAGACGGTGGGAAAGATGTGAGTCAGCGTTGGGCTTGGCAAGCAGCGCGCGGGGGGATGTGGGGGAGCGGGGACTTACGACATGGCGACGCCGCTCTCGCCTATCTGCTTCATAGCACCTAGTGTAAAAACATCGTCAGAGAGTAGAGCGAGGGGAAGAGGAGTGTGTATTGACCTTGCACGGAGCAGTAGGTGCCACAGGCGACTCTGCCTTCGATGGCCCAGCGCATGTTGAGGATGGCACCAAAGGCCTGGACAAGATCGGCCATGATGAGGGAGAGCATGTAGGCGTCGACGTGAGATTGGATGGGGGACTTGCGCTGCTGGAGGACATTGCGCTGTGGGAGCGATCGCGAGATGGGATAAGCGAGCTTTAAAGCGAGAGATTAGAGGAGCGGACGGACGAGGACGTATGCGAGGAGGATGAAGAGGGCGCAGAGGGACATGAAACCGGCCTCGGTGATAAACTACGGGGATATGACCTTGCAAGGTGAGCGCTGAGAACGAGCACAGCAAGCGACGGTGGGCACGCACGGAGAGGCCGATGACCTGGCCGGTGCTGAGCGGCGCGGGACACACGGCGTTGGGCGCGGGCGCGGGTGCGGGGGGCGACATGGCGAGCAGCGAGCACCGGTGGGAGACCCAGACGGGCGAGCAATATGTGAGTTTTCTCCTCCCACATGCACGCCCCGCCCAAACAGCCGCACACACTCGGCCGCTCGCCGCCGCCCTGCCTTGTTTGCGCCGGCGGGGGTGGCTGTGTGCACCTTATTAGCCTCGTAGCCAATGGGAGGGTGCTGAGTCAGCGCCGCTGTGGGCATCGCCACCCCATAACGGTGCTGGCTTGGGTTTCAAAAAAGGCTGTCCGTCGCCGTCCCTGCGTTTTAAGTACAGGCCAATTGATCATGGACCAAGATATCATATTTATAGAGACTGCTCCCTCTTCGGCACCTCGCGCAACGCTCTCCAGGCTCGCGACGCTGGATATATTGGCAATTTGAGAGCCTGCTCAGTGCTCACCAGCTGAGGATCGCATCCGTGAATCTCCCCAGCGGACAGGTAAGGGACATGATGCTGAGGCAGGCACACACGCAAGCGGTGACAGGTGTCAGATGTCTTGAGCCCAGCGTGGGTGACCACAGGACGGAGAGCGCACGCTGTCGGAGCACCTTGAGCGCCTTTGTTTTCGCCCGACAGGCTATTAATATTGAAAGCCACGACTACCTTGACTACATTCAAACGGTATTCAAGCGAAGGCACAAGATCTCGCGAAAGAGGGCTAGCGTCGATGCACAGCCACTCTGACGCGCAGGCCCTTCGACGAAGAAATAGCTCTTGTGTTTCATCCACATGCTCCCTCTCCCAGCGCTCGACGGAGACGCAACACTAGGCGCGCGCACAGTACTTGCATGAGCGGGAATACTGGATACAAGGCAGCCACCATCCACTTCCGTTCCCGCTCTAGCTCAGTGCCTTACGTAGCCTGCCACCGTCCTCATGCACATGTCCTTCTCCGCTCTCCTGGCACTAACCCAACAACGTTTTCACCCAGTCCACCCAACCTGCCTCCGCCCCTCATTTTATGTAAAAGCAAAGCCCGTGACAGCTCCGCCGAATTCGCGCCTCGCGAGGCTCGAGCCTAGACTCCCCACCTTGACTCTGAGAAAATAGTGAACAGATATACTTAATCGCACGCTCTATCTCCCAAAGGCCAGCTCGAAGCTTCCGAGGGTCAAGGCCATCGATGCACGCCTTGCGCCTCAATCGGGTAGTATCGGCATATCGCATTTTTACTTTTGGACGCACGGACGGGCTTCTTATTTGCAGGCGTGGCGTCGAAGAAGACTTGCACGAGGCTCTCCGAGTCATAGCCTCTCTTCCTTTCTGTCCCCATAGATGTGTATATTTATCCAGCCACATCGATGTTATCTCTCCATCGCACCGCCAGAACCCAAGTTCTATGGGCGCCCCAAGCCCCAGGTCTACAATCCACAGTCGCAGGAGAGTCCAAATTATCCATGCAAAAAGCTGCATGAATATAAAGAGCGCGATACAGGATACAGAAGCCGCGTAATCCTACAACTTTATCTCCGCTCAAGCGCACAACGTTACAGAACACGATCACGGCCATTCGCATCCCTGATGAGCTCTGACGAGTTCTTGGGTGGAAGTTGCGCCTCATCCTGTTCGTCATCTTGTCTGACTCTGCGTGTTATCACCAGATCCACCACGTTGATAGTGCCCTACTTCGCGTGCTTAGGCTCTCCTCGCCTTCTCCCTCTCCTCGCCCTTTTTACTCGACCTTGGCCCACATACGTCTGCTAAGAAACCACCGCGCGACGTTGCTGTTACCCAGGTACGTACGTCTTGCGAATCTCAATATTCAGGGAGAACGGTGATGATCATTAATAGACTTCAGATACATGATAGAACAAACACGTCGCGAGCCCACGCACCTCTCTCGAAGCGATCTGCACACACCTTCGCCTGCACCTGGCCCCCCTAGCTCCAGCCACATCGACGATCCTTATTGATATCACCTCCCATCGCCAAAACCCAGGCCTCGAACCTCAAGCCCACCGTCCACAACCCGCGGCGGCAGAAGAGTGCGCATTATCCAAAACCTACGCTTATGCGGAGAACGCATTGCATGTCGACAACCACAGCGCTCGGTTGAAACTCGCCGGGAAGACGCTTTGTTTTATGATTCTTATCTTCGCTCGTGCACAGGGCTACCACCTGCTACCATTGTCGACATGCTATCCCTGGGTCCTGAGAGCGAGCCCTCACACCGTTCGCCCCCTTGATGAATATCGGCCCTGCGCAATGGTTAATGAAGATAGAACTGCCGCATTGGTCAAAAACATGAGCCACCGACGCGTGCTTTTATTGTTATCTTCTCCCTTCTTCTCCTCTCCGAGCCCGCTCTGTTTGCCGCTTGGCCGTTGGTCTCCGGCCTAGGCACGCCTACTAAAGTTTGGATCTGCACAACCAATCGGTGCCCCAGCGCTACGTGCCACTTACTAGGCAAGTAGATCCTACCAGTCTAAAAAAACGCAAGGAACTGCGTTGAGCGTTAATAGACTATCGCACAAACCACAGAGTCGGACACGTTGCGAGCTACATACTTCTACCCATCCACAACTCTCGAAACGATCTGCAAACACCTGAACCGGCTGGGCCACACTGAAGGTTCTGTCTCTCCATGTCGCTTCGCCAGAACCCACCCCCAAGCATACGGGCTACAATTCACCTACAGCAGCAATCGCGGAAGTTTGCGCGTTACCCATGCGAAAGCCAAGTGTATATGGGGAATGTGGCTTATAGTTTTGATCGTAATGACGATTACAGCTCACTGGCTGTGAAGCCGAAGCCGTGTACTTCTATCTTCCCAGTTTATCTTTCAAGCGCGTCAAGTTTCGGATCGCAATCACAGCTACTGGCATCCTGACGAATTTCGGGAAGAGACCCCAGCTCTGTTCGATAGACTATCACACAGGCTAAGACGGCGGACACATTACGAGCCAAACCCACCAACATCTCGCGGGATGATTTACACACGGCGGTTCTGATTCTTATCCTGGGAGGGCCACGGCAGCTCCGTGGGATCCCACTCTTCATTGGCCAGGCTACTTTTGCGCACCCAAGTGTTAAAGTAGGAATATCACCATCGTCACGATCATCCTAGAAAGTTGGGATTCGGTATCCGGTAACCGTGTGGTAAACAGTATATAGGTATACGGGCGGCGGCGTCGATTCTCGACTCTGGACGCCCAGGTAAGGCAAGAAGGACAGAGTTCACGAGAGCCCGTGTACGCGGTATGTCGTTATTCTGGGATTCTGGGATGGTGTGACTAGTGTATTGGCGTGGTATGCTTCCCGCTCTGAGCTGTCGACCGATGGACTGTGGGCGCGCCGGACAACGGGGGGTGTATACGACTTAATCACCATCGATGTTACTGCCTCTGGACGTAGACACCGAACTCAGGCCAGAATGGCTCAATTACAGTCAATTTTATTAGCTCAACGTGCTCGTAAGGTCCATGAACGACAATAATGTCAACTTTCGGTAGCGCTCCCTTTGCTTACTTATAAACATCCCGCATCCCGACCGCGCTTCCCGCCGCGCGCACCGAGGACTCAACACCGAGAAAACTCAGATTTGGGAACCCGAAATTCTTCTTCTCCACCGGCGTCTGAGGGCGCGACGCGGGTGCATTGCGGTAGATCTGTGTCTGCGTCCGTGCCTGCGTCTGGGTCTACGGCAGAGGGGAGGGCGATCGGGAGGCGACGAAGATGAGGGAGAGGGGGGGGGGGATAGGGGACTTACGACATGACGGCGCCGCTCTCGCCTATCTGGTCCATAGCACCTAGCACGAAAACATCATCAGAAAGTAAGATGAGGAAAAGAAAAAATGAGTGCACGGACCTTGCACGGAGGAGTAGGCGTCACAGGGGACTCTGCCTTCGATGGCCCGGCGCATGCTGAGGATGGTGCCAAAAACCTGGAGGAGATCGGCCAAGATGAGGGAGAGTATGTAGATATCGACGTGGAATCGGATGCGAAACTTGCGCTGTGGGGGCAATCGCAGGATGAAACGAGCGATTGAAGTGAGAGATGCGGAATGGACGGACGAGGATGTGGGCGAAGAGGGTGAGGAGGACGCACAGAGACACGAAACCGGCCTCGGTGATAAACTATGGGAACGTCAGCCAACATGAGCGAGCGAGAAGAGTGCAGGCGCGATGGTACGTACGGAGAGGGCGATGGCCTGGCCCGTGCTGAGCAGCGCGGGACTGCACCCGACGTCGGGCGCTGGGGAAGCCATGGCGTGCACGAGTGGGAGGGGGAGGGGGAGAACGTGCAGTACTAGTATTTCAATCGCCCACACGGCTAGTCGGCCCGCTTATTTGTGTCGGCGGGGGTGGCTGTGTGCACCTTATTGGCCTAGAGACCTGCTGAGTCAGCAGCTCCGTGGGCATCGCCACCCCACAGCGGTGGTTTGACAACTTGGCTGTTCGTCGCTGTTCCTGCGTTTTACGGATCAATCGATGGGCCAAGGTGAAATGTTCACTATACATAGCTTTGCTCGCTCTTCTGCACCTCGCTCAGGGCCGCCTAGGCGCGCAACTTTGAATACCAAATAAGGTGGGAACTTGAGAAATTGCCCATGGGAGATCGCCTCCGTGGCTCTCACTGTCGGTGTTGGGAGAACAGCACGGTGCGGATGAGTGCGAGGCAGGCACACGCAAGCGTTGGCAGGTGTCAGATACCTTGAGCCTACGTCTAGCGTGGGTGACCACACGACGAGGCGTACCTACCTTGGGGGTGCCTTTGTTTTTGCCAAATGGAGACACAAGAAAGAGTTAGCGTAGATGCACAGCCACTCTGACGCGCAGCCCATCGACGAAGAAACAGCGCTTGTGTTTCATCCGCATGCTTTCTATTCCAGCGCTCAGCGGAGGTACTACGCGCGCACGGTGCATGGGCAGTAACCTTGGAGGACACCCATTCCAGCGCTAGCTCAACCGCTCTCAGCGTCTTGGCCTGCCACGCGTCCTCGCCATCCTCATGTCCTCTGCTTTTCTCGCACTAGCCGTCTTCGCCCGCTCCGCTTCCATTCTGCCGCCCAACCTGCCTCGGTCTCTCGCTTTATGTAAAAACAAAGCCCGTGACAGCCCATCCGAATTGGCGCAGCGAGCCTAGATTCCTCGCTTTGACTCTGAGAAAATAGTGAAGAGAAATAACCGCACGCTCTACCTCTTCAGGGCCCGTCTGAAGCTTCCAAAAATCAAGGTCATCGATGCACGCCTTACGGCTCACTCGGGTACTTGAGACCCATTTATTCTCGGACGCGCAAACGGGCTTCTTATTTGCAGGCAAGGTGTGGCGTTAAAGAAGACTTGCACGAGGCCCTTTGAGTAAAAGCAATGTACACACACTTCTCTCTTTCTCTTCTCTCCGTAGATGATACATCCAGCCACATCGATGGCACCTATCTCCCCATCGCACCGCCAGAACCCACATCCCAAGCTCCAACAGAAGTTTTCCAGTTATCCGTGCAAAAAGCGTGCGTATATGGAAAGCCCGATACAGGATACAGTCACCGTGCCCAGCGGGAACAAATGCCACCTTATCTTACCACTTTATCTCCGTTTGAGCGCCCAACGCTACGAGACACAACGACCGTTCGTATCCCTGGTGTGCTCGCTCCCTTGATTGACCCTGCGCATCTATCAATAGAACTACTGCATCGGCCTTGATGCTGCTACCCCAGCCTCTCCTCGCCTCCCCACTCCGAGCCCGTCCTGTTCGCTTGTTCGTCCTTGGCCCAGACCGTCTGCCATCCGGCGCTTGCGAACCTCCGTGCGGTGTGCTTCCAGGTAAGTATCTCCTGTATTTGAAAAAAAAAAAAACGATCGGGAAGAGCGACAACGATAACTGATAGACTGCCACATAGGTTAGAGAACAAACACGTTGTGAGCCACATCCACACACATCCACACTTCTCAGGAGGATCTGCACGCTCCTGGATTACCTAGGACCTCCAATTCCAGCCACATCAATGATCCTTGTCGGTATCTCCTCTCATCCCGCCGCCAAAACCCAAGCCCCAAAGCCCAAGTCCACAGTACACAGCTGCAGGAAATTGCGCACCATCTAAACAGAACCCACGTATAAACAACGCAATGGATACCAGTAACCACCGCACTCAACCGAAGTTCACCGGAAAGATATTGTCTATTGATTGTTATCTCCGCTTGCGCAAAGCTAGACGTTCTACTTATCGCTACTGTCTACATGCCATCCCTGGGTCCTGAGAGCGAGCCCTCACGCTGTTCACCCTTTTGGTAAATATCGACCCTGCGCAATGGTCAATGATAATAAATTATAGAGCTGCTGCATTGGTCCAACGCCTGGGCCACCGACGCGTGCTTTATTTGCTATCTTTTCCCATCTCCTCCTCCCCGAGCCTGCTTTATTTGCTGCTTGGCTGTTGGTCCCCGGCCTAGGCATGCCTCCTTTGTTCTGGGCCTGCGAAATCAACCGGCGCCCCCCCTGTGTTGCGTCCTACCTACCAGGCAAGTAGATCTTACGAGTCTCAAAAATCAGAGAATTGCGATAGGCATCAATAGACTATCTATCACACAACAGAATCAGACGCACGTTGCGAGCCACACCCACACCCATCCGCGACTCTCGAAATGATTTGCAAACACAAACACCTGGAAGCCCTTAGGCCTCAACGCTAGCCACGCAATCAACGATACGCCTTGTCCGGACTCCCACCAGAACCTGAGCCTCGGGCCTACGATCTGCGGTCTACTATATTCACAACCCACAGCCGCAGAAGATTGCGCATTACCCATCCGAAAGCTTCGTGTATACTACAGAGAGCGTGGAACATAAAAGGTTGCCGTTGGCTATGAAATGGAAGCTGTGTGCTTCTGCCTTTTGGTTTTATCTCCGCTGAAGCATGCAAAGTTGCTACTGGCATATGATTCCCTAGCAAATTTTGCCAAGGGATCTCTGCTCTGCTCGTTCCGCTGACCCTGCCCAGCTATGAATAGAGCTTCCGCGTTGATCAATCGATCGTTGATGTTAAGCCACTCTCCTCCCCATTCTGCGATCTAGGTGTGGCCACTAAATGCTGGGATTTTAAGTGAACCGGTGCCCCCTGTGTTGCGTGTCACTTCAGGACACTTCCTAGGTACGTCTTGCGAGCCTAAAAAATGAAAGCGGGGAGGACGGCGATGGGCAAATTCAGTCAATTTACATACCACACAGGCTTCATATGATAGCAGGGCACGTTCCGAGCCATACTACCGCACACACCTGCACCTGTGCGCCCACGACCCACCCGACCCGATCATCACCACGGGATTCCGATCATGATCCTGATCCTGATTCATATTCATATTCTGGTTCTGGCATGCAGGTATTTAGGGTGGGCTGCGGTAACTCCGTGGGATCCTTGCCCTTCGGTGTCGGTCGAGCCAGCGCTAAAGCACAAATATAGGCATCCTCTCGATCATCCCAGGACGTCGCAATACAATGTACAGTATACGGATGGTGGCGTCGACTCTGGGCTCTGGGTTCTATATACCGGGGAAGGCAGGAGGGATAATCATGGAGGCTCTAGAGTCTGGGCACGCGATCGATATTCTGGTATATCGATATATTGGTATGACATACTTTTCTCCCTGGGTAGGAGATCCGTGGCTCGGAGCCGTGGACGCCGGAGAATGGAGATGGGATGACCCGATCATAACTGATGTTACTACGGTCCAAGGTAAGTAGGAGCCCAAAAAGACAGGGAGAACAACGGTAATCATTAATAGACTGCTTACTATTACAGGACAACAGATCTGGGCTCCTTCCCACCCACATCCACCCACAACATCGAGATGATCTGCACGCATCCACGCCAGGGACTCGCATCTGCATCTGAGACCCCCTAACTCCAGCCACATGGATAATACTTGGCAAATCGTCTCGTCGCACCGCCAGAGCCCGAACCCTGCAAATGGTCCCCAGTCCGCAGCCGTTACGTATCAATTACTGAGTGTGTACGGAGAGCGCGGTGCATAGTGTCTATTAAATAATGACGGTATTCAGCCGGAACCGAAGCTAATTTCTTGTATTCTCCGCTCTTGCAAGCGCACGAAGCTACAAAACCATAACGCCAGCTACCAGTCGTCCCTGGTGAATTTTGCAAATAACCCTGCTCTCTGTTCGTTCCCCCGATTGGCCCTGCGCAATACTATGAGAACCACCGCGTTGATTTTGCGCCTGGACAAATGGGCGGGCGGTGTCGTCGCGTGCTTTTCTTATCCTCTTCTTCTGTTCGTGGGTTTATCGATCCTTGGTCTAGGTACGCCACCTATACAGTTGATCGATACCTCTGTGCAGCGTGCCAGGTTCTTACCGATATAACAGATAGGTCTTGCAAGTCTAAAAAACGGGGAGAATAGTGATGAGTCGTAGATTATCACACAATCGATAGCAGGCACGTTGCGGGCCACACCTACACCTACACACCTGCGCGTACCTCTCGAGATGATCTGCATGTACCTGTATCTGTGCACCTTCGACTGATCCTAGTTGCATTTCGTATCCTAGAAGGGCCGCGGTAGCTCCGTGGGATCCCAGGTGACCTTCCATTGGTCGAGCTATTTTTGCGTACCCAAGCACTAAAGTATGAATATCACTGTCCCGACCATCCTAGAAAGTTATGATTCGGTGTCCGGTAACCGCGCGATATACAGTATACGGGTATACGCGCGGTGGCGTCGACTCTCGACTCTAGACACCCAAGGAAGGCAAGAAGGCTCTAGAGTCCGGGCACGCGGTGGATCGGTATTCTGGGATTCTGGGATTCTGAGATGATGGTGTGTTGGTGTGGTATGCTTGCCTCCCCGGAATGTGGATCGATGACTGTGAACGCCGGAGAACGACGGAGGATGCATGCGACTTAATCGCCATCGATGTTACTGCCTCTCGGCATGGACTTTAGAGCCTGGACTCTGAATGACTTAATCACAATCAATGTTATTAGATCAATGGGCTCGTAAGGTCCATGAACACGACGTGCGGGCTTCGACAATAATGCCAGCTCTCGGTGGCGCTCCCCCTTGCCCATAAACACCCCACATCCCGACTCATCCCGCGTGCGCTTCCCGCTCTGTATACTGAACACTCAACATTCAGAATAATCAGATTTTAGAACTCCAGTTTTTTCTTCTTCTTCCTCCCAAACCGCAGCCACGCGAACCACTTCCGCTTCTTTTTCTTCTTCCCCACCGGCGTCTGGGCGCGCGACGCGGGCGCATCGCGGTGGATTTGTGTCTGTGTCCGTACCTGCGCTTGTGATTGGGGCGGAGGGGAGGGCGATCGGGAGACAGCGGAGATGGGGGGTCGAGGGAGCATGGGTGCGCGTTCGGGGAATGTCAGTGGGGGGTCATTTCGTGGTGGCGGAGGTGGAGATGCGGGTCGTCGGCCGCCAGACGTCTCGTGACGACTGCAAAGCAAATAAACCAGCAATTAACAAATAAAGTAGATTTGCTAGTGATTTTTAGTTTTTGTGGAGGACACGTACTCGAGTTTGAGACGATATCGACCATGTCCGATGCTAGCCTTGACCTTGTCGACCGCGAAATGGTACTTGACCTGCAGGGAGGCGGGGACAAGCAGCTGGGTCCGCCATATTCCCGCCGAGTTCCCAGACTTGGAGAGCAAGAAAACAAAAACGAGTGTGGTGGTCGCTGGATCGCTGTTTTTTTAAACAAAATCCAAGGTTAGGTCATACGGGAGGGGCTGGGGAAAGGAGGAGGAAAAGGGGGACTGACTAAGTGGCTATGGACTCTTGGAGCGTCCGGTCTTTTGTGAGCTGCGCCTGCTTGAATGTTATCCCTACAGATCACCCAAGGGAACGGTCAGAGAGTCAGTGCGGAGCACCATGCGGAGAGAATGGCTTGATGTACAATCAAATGCCGGCTCGGTGGGATGAAAGCGGGGTCGAAAATCCGCATTGCTGATGAACGCTCCGCGCTCTCGAGTTTTCAGAAACTTCTTCACCTATATTCATCATAATGGAAATTAAAAAGCGAGATGAGTGGAGAGACGATAGTTTGGGAAGAAAAGCAGACCGACCCCGACACCTGCTATTGGCCAACTCATCTCCTCGATCCACTTTAGCAGCGTCCGCACGCGCTCGTCGTACGCTGGCGGTAGAATCCAGATGAGCCGCGAAGATGCCGGGCGAACCGAGCCGTGCCCCCAGAACGCGCGATCCGCCCCATTCAGCGCCATGCCCCCGCTATCAACCAATTTGAACGAGTATGGGTCGCCCGGCGGAACACCCACGTCCCCCCGCTCGGCGCGGTCCATTGTACGCGAGGTGGGTTTGCGCGACAAACCGGCGAGATCACGAGGATGCTCTCGCATAGGCGCCTTGCCTTTGTCATTTTTCCACGCGGCTGGGTTTTGGGGAAGCGAGAGAGGGGGCTTGGTGAATATTGGAGCTGGATTGTTATATGCCGAGTCCGCGCGAAGGTGCTGGTTTGACGGACCGGCGACGGGGGACGGGGGTATCGATTCACGATCTACGAAAGGCCGGAATGGGCTCCCCTCTCCGTGATCGCCTTCGTATATGGGATCGGCATCCCGGAAGGAGGGTTGGTATGGATGTGGACTGGGGAATGTTACATGCTCCTCGGGTTCGCGAAATCCTCCCACAGTTGGCGCGCCGTGGCTTCGCACCGAAGGCTGGCGGAAACTTGGCGCGCTGACACTCCTCGGGGCGGGATGGGGGGAGGGAAACATGGGCCCGGCGCCACTCCTAACTGACGGCTGGCGCATGCTGAGCGCGCCGACAGACCCGGGGGGCGCGAGGTGAGGGCTGGGAAACGCAGGCGGGTCCCTAATGCTCTCCTTGAAGCTTCTCGCACTCCGGTGCGACGCGTGCGTCGAGGCAGGTTTGAGCGAGCCTATGTTCGATCTGCGCAGCCTCGACCGACCAGATGGCGCAGGAGAACCGTGGTGCATGCCTGGGCTGGGCTCGTTCCAGTCCCCGTCGTGGATCCTGTCGTCTTCATCGTGGAAACCGCCGTCGCCGTGTGGGTCACTTCCGTACATGTCGTTCTCTGGCTCGACGAAAGGCACGAGCTGCTGGTCTTCCTCCGCGGGTGGGTGCGTCGGAACTGGAGCCACGATGGACGGCGCCTTGATCTTCTTCTTTGCCATGGCTGCTTACCGAGACCAACTCCCGCGATTCCTGGGCTTCGATGGGGAAGGGGAAAGAACAGACTAGTCGACGGCGTGCGGTCGAGCGGCAGCAGCACTGCAGCCTGCAGCGTCGCCTGGATGTGGTTAGCCCTCTCGCCCACACCAGGCGTGCGTGCGACTCGCCCGCATCACGTGATGCCCCCTGGCGGATTGGTAATCAAACACCCATCTTCGCGTCCACCAGCCTTGCAACCTTTGGTTTGCTCTTTTGTGGGATCGGTAAAACAAAAATCTGGAGCCTCTTGGGTACACTGCGGATTTCTTGGACTCCGGCGCTCAAGCTCGAGATCCAAAAATTCAGCGCGTGGAAGCCGCGATGCGCGGCTATCGGTTTGATCTGCGTGGCCTGGATAGGCATCTGGGGGACCTTGTCTCGCTTCCAAGGTTCAAACATCTTGCGTCTATCCGGGGAATTATCTGGTGTGGCCTGTTCCATCGTGGTCTCTGCTGCGCTTCGCGCCATTCCCGTCTCGTCTTCAAAGTTCACGCCCAAGTCTCGCTGGTCGAAGCGAGCCCCCACTTTGGTCGCCTTTCTCTCAGCTCCCGTATTCCTGTACATCTGGCATCCACCCGGGCGCCGCCGACTGCTATTTGCAGATTCTCTCGCGTCGTCCAAAAATATCTGGCAGTTTAGACTCGGTGGCCTAATCTTCGTATCCTATGCTTCGAGATGTGTTCTACGCTGCACACCTGAGTTACAAAGCAGCTTCCAAGCGAGACTTGACGTATTGCCCCTCGCCTCGTCACCTCTTGTGGCCCTGCGATGCAGCCATCCTTGCAAAAGATACCTGCCTCCCCCTTTTCGCCACTCATCGAAGTCATCTCAATTGCAAACGCGGCCGTCCCCTTCTTCCTTGCGCAAACACACTTATTTAGGGTGGGAAGGGTCTTGGATAATATACCCACTCGGGATCACCCGAGCCATCTGGCATCTCGTGACGCATCTCGTTGCAGCAGTCTCTTGCATCCATACGTACTCCAAGTACCCACATCCTCGCGAAGGCAGGCACCCGTCCCATGATTCAACATCCTGCATCGGTAAGGGATTTTTATTGCCCGTATAGGCATTCAAAACATCGGTCGCAGGCGTTTTACAGCCTCGTCCCGATGACATGTTAGTCGCCGACACGCTTGAGCCGACGTATCGAAGGCACAGAGCGGCTTTTCAAGCAATTTAGACATGGTCTTTGCCCCTCTCGACTATCCGGCCTTCCCGTCAAGGCCAGGACACGCAAAAACAAAAGTGATCCCCGAGCTCGAAGTCGGGCTCCGCAGCAAGTGCGACCGTGCCTGTCCACAACGCACACATCTACCGATCAGCAAATCAACACCCACATCAGTGCGAGCGACGCTATCACATGCCGCGGTACGCATCCTGACGAAACGGGAACCGCGATCCCAAGCTCAAGGTTACCCCGCGTTATTAGATAAGGCGTGTTCGAAGCTTCCCCAGCGCCTCTCCTTCCCCATTTGGGCCCTCGCACTCAGACTCGCGCTCATTAAGTGCACCCTGTGGTATGGATGCTTCACCAATGACCTACTCAGACTGTGCGAAAGTGCGAAATCAGGATTCGAATGCAAAGGTCGACTTCATCCGGGTGTGCCGCGCCCGGCATCGTTCGTCATTCATAATCCACGATCAACAAGAGCAGGACACGGGGACAAGGACGAGAGCGCCCCTTTTTTTCCCCCATCTATGAAATTGTCGAGAAGATGAAGCGCGCGCGCTGATTGGGAGGCGGGGCACAAGGGCCAGGGGCAGCTTGCTTTTGCTTTTGACATGGTGCGCGTGTTTTTCTGTTATCTGTTATCTGGTTTCTGGCCGAGCTTCAATGAATCGACTTCACGGCGGGGGGGAGTGTTTGAGCGAATGGAGGTGATATATGCCGCATCTCGCGTCTCGCGTCGTCCCTTCTGACGTATTGTGGTTCTGTTGGATCATCTCGGGTGTGAGCCAGGGCACGCTCGAGCGAAACGTACCCTGGAGATCCTGAGGAAAGGAAAGTACCTGAGGAAGCACGCTCGCGTTCGTCCCCCCCGCGAAGGCAATGGCGAGGCGACGCACACCGGAATCGAGCTTCCCTCAGTGTTTACTCCCCTCCTCCCCGCGTCAGAAGGCCGGATGAATACGTTGCAAAGGTAGGCAGATATTTGATGAAGGGACCCGGCGCGGTTACTCACGATGGTGATGATGATACAACACCACGCAACAACAGACGACCATCACCCGAGATTCGCACAGCCAATAGCGGGCGTGCCGACTATATGGAAGGACGCTATTCGGTTATCGGGTAGACGGTGAGTGGGTTTGTTTCACTTTCAGTCTGCAGTCCCGCAGTGTGCATTAATGTAGCCGCGGTGTGAGCTCGGCGCGGGGGGGAGGCGGCGAGTCATGATGCGTGATGCATTTTAGCCCATATAGACGCGCACAGCACCAAAGGGAACAAGGAGGTCTGGCCTTGAACCCTTCTGTGAAGGCTTGCGGATATTACGACCTTCTCCCAAATGCATGTCACTCTCGTAATCGCTTTCGAACGCAATTGCTGCCAGCAGCGAGGGATATGGATATGATATGAGACGGTATTACGGCGATCAGTACCCACCAGTACCCACCAGATAAGGACTCGGAAGCTGCGAGTCATGAGACGTGCGAGAAGACGTGCCGATTGATGAAACAGCGTACGTGTCCCAAGATGGGTCGTTGTCCCGTCTTCTGATCCGACGTTCGGCGTGAGACGATGACCGCTCATTCATTAAGGACACTAGTATGCCCCGGAAAAGCGAGAGATATGATGTATGCACAAGAAGAAATAATGAGGACTCGGGCGTGGGCCGTTCATTGAGCCGCCATCGCGACCAGCTGCTATTGAGGAATGGATCGAGAACAAGGGGGCGCAGTGGTAATATACTCTGCTTAGGAGCGCTCCTGGCGCTCGGTATGCGGACCGCAGCGGAGCCCCGTATATTGGGCACTCGTAATCCCGAGCAGAAATCGAGCGGTGGAGGGAGCGAAACGACTTTAGAGTTGGCTCACCAGCGAGATCTAGAGTCGTCGACGGATCTACCCAAAACGTCGTAGCGACATGGCACGGACCGGAGGACGGCGCGCTAGCAAGCTAGCCTCGATCGCGTGAAAAAAAGGCGCAGAAAAGGTCAAGTCAGATGATGGTCGTGATCAGTAAGTGAGTAAGTGTGGCACTAGTGAGACGCTCAACAAGGTTGGGTGCGGGAACCCCCCCACTCTCGACCTTGAACTCGAACGTGATGGTGGCTGTTTTCGCGTCTGACAAGGTTTGTGCTTGGCCCTCTACGGATTCTCGGACAAAACATGCATATTTAAATCTAAAAGCGAATAAGAAAGTAGAGTGCCTGGGGCTGGGCGGTGATGTAGATGCATGGTCCACGGTGCGTGAAGCGTCGTGGCGGGAAATCAGACGATCAAAAGAGCGATCCATCTGAGGCAGGTCCGTCGCGATCAGCCAAGGTCCATGGACTTGGGACAAGCGTGTTGTCATTGACAGAGCTTCTAGACAAAGACGCCTTATTTTGCGATTCTATTGATTGGAAACGAATGTGAAGCGCTGGGCGGTCTCGGCAAAGTGAAGAAACGAAAAAAAAGGTTCAGACTCGGACGCGATTAGCTTTTGTGCAAGTGCCAGATCGCGCCTAAGACGAGAGAATTGCTTGGTGCGAGGGGAGCAAGAATATGGCTCGTTAGCCTGTGCGCGCCGTACCACTGCCAGTACGCCGGCGAGGCCAGGCCCACATCAGCACAATACGCGGGATATGATTGCCTGCATGTCAAAAAGCGTTCAAAGTCAAAGGCGAAAAGCGCGTCACTTTCAACGCCGGAAATCTGTCTCTGGGCCACCGTTGAATACGAGCTTCGAAGCCCCGGGGTTGACAACTCTGATATTGTGAAAGGATGTTTAACAATAACCTCCCCCTCTTTCTCCACGCCCACATCGTTGGACAGATGGCTGGGAGCAAGGTGACCGATGGACGGTGAAACCCTGAGGCTTCGTACTGGCGGTTCCCGAGGGTGCGATTTGTTGGAAGAAGGGAAAAACTTTACGGCCGATATGATGAAAAGGTCAAGGTATATTGGCGGTTTAAGGACCCTTTGGATGGACCCTTTCCGAGGTTGGGGACTGCAAGGTGAAAGACCACACAGCGCCCGGGGCGACTAGGCTGGGAGCGGCTAATGAGAAAGGAAAAGAAAGTTATGGGAGCCTTTATTTTTCGGACGAAAGGAGGTGTGGGGTTAATTATACGCAAATGAGATGGCCGGCGAGGGCAGCTCTAGTGCCGTCGACGAGCAAGAGCTGCCCATCCTCTCCTCGCCAAGGCCCGACCATACCAGCCTGCAAGCGGCGCGCACGGGGCACCACGGATGCTTCAGCTTGGGCTCTGTCGGTGGGTGTGGAGGTGTGGATTTGTTTGGGGGGCTTAGGTCAGCTGGGCCAGCGGCCGACGGTCAGATTGAGGGGAAATAACCGTGGACTAAGTCCGTGTTTGAGTGTGTTGGGTGGTGAAATGCCGCCTGGCCGCACGTCGGGTGCGCTCGGGTTCTTACGGTGGCCAGACACCCGGGACGCACGCGGCCGGATAAGGGAATGCTGACATAAGGTGACTACCCGGTCGAATGTGTGTGGCTGTTGATGGGGAGATAGGGTACCTGGAGCCCTGGGTGTTTGGCGCGGTTGTGCGCAAACAAGGCAGCGTAAATGCTGGTGGTACTAATAGGCCTATAGATAGTCCTCTTCCAACGTCGCTCGCCTCCTCCTCCTCACCCGCACTCCCATGTCCCGCATGTCGTCCTCCAGACCCAGCCCGCGCGCCACGCATCCCGCCCTCCGTCAGTGCCAGTGCCCCCGCCCTGCTCACCCCCGCCGTCGCTCACCGTGCTTTGCTTTGCCCACCCACAGACATCCGAACCGCGCATGACGCCCATGTCGTATTCGAAGCCGTCCGCCTCGGCCTCCTGCCCATGATCCGCCGCCGCCTCAGCCCCACCGAGCGCGATCTCCTCCACTCCGGCGAGGTCTTCGTCTGGGAGGAGGCCGAGTACAAAGGCGGCCTCGAGCGATGGACCGATGGCCGCAAATGGTCCCAATCTCGCATGCGCGAGCCTTTCCTCTTCTATGGTGCGCCACATCTCACCCCAAAGTCCGTATCCACTCGGCTGACTGAGCTGTTTCTGCAGAGGAAAAGGCGATGCCTACTACCGACGAAAAAGCCGCCAAGGCTGCCAGGAGGTGAGCCCGCTTTCTGCGTGCCGCACTTTCGAGTGCTTGACGTCCTCTCTTCCAGGAGAAAAGACTCTGACTGCGATCCATCTAGCCCCAAACCTGCCAACTCTACCCGCCGCCAAGAACGCCCCTCCAAACAGGGCGGCTTCACCAAGCAAACATACTCTGCCTTTGTCTCGCTTCCAGGGAGCAACACCCGCAAAAAGTGGCATCTTACCGTAAGCGCACCCGCGCCCCTTTCCTCGGCTGCAGCCGACTTACGCTCCTTAACAGGCCTATTTCATTGATCACACCGAGCTCCCGGTCATTGACCAGGACCAGCTCCTCTCGCGCGTCCAAGTTCCCCAGGGCATTTACCAGACCGGAAAGGGGCTCATTCGCAAGAGCGATCGCCTGCTGCGAGACGACGAGGACTACTCCGAGTCCGAACGGTGTACTCCCTCATACCACGTTCCCTCCCCTCGCAACCTCTCCATCTCGACTTCTTTTGGCAGCATGCCAACAGACGAGGGCTCGCACAGTCCGTGGTCGGCGTCTTCGGCGTCTTCCTTGCCCCTCACTCCCCCCGCCCACCCATCCACACTGCCCTTACCGGCATACTATGCCGCGTCGTCAGGCGGATACTCGCCTGCGCGCATGCCGTCACTCCCCATGCCCGACTCCTCCTGCCTCCCCCCGTCAATACCTCTCGCGCTCCCCTCCATCCGGAACTCACCTTACTTGTCCCCCCACCTTCAATCGTTCCAACCGCTCGAACCGTCGGAACCCTTTGACGCCAAATCACAATCTCGCTACACGTACACGCCCCGGTCCCATGAGGACCAGCGCGCCGTCGGAGCTTTTCGCATAGCATTGTAACAATGTAACCGGTTCATTTCCCTTTTCTCTCATTTTCTATTTGATTTCATCTACCATTTACAACACATCCACTCGCTTCATGGCAATATTCTATCTTGTGCTTTATCTTTCGCTTCTATGTTGTTTTCGTCCATTTTTTTTTTTCGACCTGTCTGTGTCTCCATGTGCATTAGGATCGCATCACTTTGTGGTTTCCGGACTCTTTTTCATGGATGGGCAGCTCATTCTTTGAGAAGGAAAAGGAATAGTAGCTCTGCAGCTTCGTTTTTTTATTCAATAAATTGAAAACTCGAAATACCCTTGATTTTTGCGCGAGTCTGTGTGCAAGCGCACAGTAAGCTTCGGTGTTTGCGCCCAGGGGGAACCGCGAGCTTGAGTCTTTGTGAGTTGACATTCAGGCTGGCTCCGCCGGCCGCGCGCTGAACTTTCGCGATCGCGGTTGTCGTCAAACAAAACAACAGGAGACAAACTTCATGACCGAGCGACGTAAGCACCATAAGATTTAGATTTAGTGCGGGGAAGGGGGCAAGTAACTTTGAGCTTCAAGAAGCCTAGCGCTGCCCACACTCCCAAGCAAATTCTCGGGGGGGTTATTGCCGCCACTTTACCACTCTGGAGCCTCGTGATCTTGCGCGAAGCCGCCGGCTCGGGTGTCTGCGAGATTTCCCAATATTAATCACAGATCCACTAGTACCCCCCATGTTATTCGTTTCAACCTTTCTCTGCTAAGCAGAAGTGTTTCGAGAACGGGAAGCGCTTTCTCATTCGGACTCGGTCGCTTCGGCAAGAGGGTGCACAGAGGGGCTCCATTGACTTTTTTGAACCTCAGAGACTGAGTGTTCAGACATCCGTGGTGGAGGGGGGGGTGGAGCGAAATGAACTTGCGCGCGGTCTGGACGTCGGACGTCCGGCGTGCAGAATGGTGCAATCATAATATTGCACGCGTAACCTGGGTTCATATCTTTTTTCTTTTGCGGAGGCGATGCGCATGCCCGATGCTATACTTATCGACGATTCATAGATGATGGCAGCCTCCCCTTTCACCTCAGCTCACGCGCGCCGCCCACCATCCAGATTCAGATCTCGATCGCACCCAAGGTCCAAGAGCCCCTTGAAGGTCGCATGCCCTTTTGCAGCGGATTAAAATAAGCAATATTAAATGCCTGCGCGCGCCAGCCCAACAGCGGACACCACACGCCACGCCACTCGTACTCCACCCAAACTCAACCCAACCCATCCAACCCGGCACGTTCGTACGTGCTTTTCGCGCTTTTCAAAGTCCTATCCGAGCCTCTATCTCTTGTGTATCCCTTTGCGGACGACCTCTTGCTCTTCTCGCTGGTTCTGTGCGTTTTATAGGTTCCATGTGACTAATGCATCGCTGTTTTTGGGCGCCGGCATTGGTGACTGTGGTCAGCAGGGAGCGCGAATATGAACACGAATGCGGGGCTTCGGACGAAGGCCCAAGGGTGGTGGCACAGCTGGCAATCAGATCCTTGCTTCTTTTCGCACCCGTCCTCTCTCGTCCTCCCCTCGCCGGGACGGAACGGCTGTTTAGGCATCTTTGAATCGGATGTCGCTCTCTGTCTAGCTCGGTCAGTCTGAGTTCAGAGTCGCGGCAAGTATATTGCTATCGCTATCGCGCATGGCTCATCTCACTTGTGGGCCCTTGTCGTGCACGTTCGTCGTTGGCTGCCCTTGCGAGGACCCGCCCCGCAATCTCGCTCTCGCATTCGAACCTTGCTGTCCCCTCTCTCCCCCGCCCATTTCGCCGCATGCTATTTAAAGACACGCAGAGATAAAGATATCCACTCCCCTGAGCTGAGCAGGCCTCCCCGCATTTTCCCTGGAGCTTTGCTCTCTCTCCCCTTGGCGAGCGAACCGGAAGGCCCCTGCTGCCTCTTTTCGAATCCGGGTCCCTACAGGTGCGAAGGCCCAAGTTTTCTCCCCGATGCAAAAAGAGGCCATTCAGTCGGTCATCTTAGCCAGGGATCGGAGACCCAGAAGTCCTGTGGTGAAGGAAGGCGGGGGGGAGTGATATTGCCTGTCGTTGATCGTCCCTTCCCTTGCGTGAGCGGTGCACCCTATCAAATTCACCACCTCCTCTATGATAATAAGTACAATATGTATGTGATACACCATTCAACGTTCATCTCCCGTCGGGTGACTCGAGGCTCTGGCTCAAGCTCAAGCTTCAAGGGATGCTGTTGATGACTGATCGTGCTTGTTACGGTCAACAAACAGACGATCGACCGAATGAAACGTACCACTTCACGATTTCACCGATAACCGACATGCGCACGTTGCTATTGCCCCTCTGCGATGACGCGCACGGTCAGGGGGCACCTGCTCGCTATCTAGCGCTCAGAGCCGATATTAGAGGTGCCTTTTGCCTTTTGGCGGGCGCCGGCGACGCCGCGAGCACTATTGGTAGGCCACCCGCCCCCGACACTTAGCCCGAGGATAGTTATGGCAGGCAACCTTTCCCGACTCGTGTAAATAGACGAAAAGTCCGAGTTTGCAAGCTGGCAGAGCGCGAGTCTAAAATCCAACTCCGCCGTCACGCGCGAGACAAACGTGGCCGACAACGCGCAAATCCTTGAACAAAAATATGAACAGGCTGAATAAAGCAAGATATTAAGGAAGATGGAAAACACCCATAATCTGGCCAAAGGGGGTAATAGACCGATATAGTATCCTTGTTACTTTGGGGCGGCCTGTTTGCGTCGTGTCTTATCGAAACATCCCAAGCGCAGCCATGCCAATGCACTCTATTCTCATCAGCAGGCGCGTGCGTGTAAGCGTTTCCCTGAAGGGGTGTTTGTGGGCTTTTCCTTTGCGAAACAAGCAAAGTCGGTTAGACCAGAAATTTAAAGCGCCGGTCGCATCGGTCCCATAAGTCCTAAATAATGTCAAGGGAGCCCTCGCAAACCCTTTGGTCGACGGAGTGTGGAAAATATCAAGGGACTCAAGAATTGTATCCTTCTTCCATCTCAGCTTGACGATGCGATTCACAAGTCTATCCTTTGTTGTTCCTGTATTATCGCACCTTTAGGCTACAATGGCGCCCACACGGTCGTGAGTCTGGCCGGCGCCCAAATATGCTCCGCTGCCGAAGTTGTCACAATTATGAAGAGCGAAAGTGCCGAAATCAGCAGCAGCGCAGCTAGGATACCCGCCGGAGCCTCGCCAAAGTCGCCCATCCGCACGCACATGGTGCGGACAGATCCAAGAGGTGATGGGGTGCGAGGGATCAAGCTCTCTTTCCCCGCACTGTTCCACCATCTGGATTCTGAGGCGTGGTACCACAGGGTCTTCAAAGCGCAGCTCGTCCACGACAAAAGAGGAATCGTTCAAGGGAGATGGATTTCGCCCCCAGCTGGACATGAATCCACGTTTTGATTTGCATAGGGACGCGGGCAGGGGTCGAACCTTGCTTGTCTCTTTAATGTCGTAACGATCAATCAAGACGGCGGCTTTGGTCTAAGCTGAACGCGGGAAATCCATCGAGATGGATTGGCTGCGTTGTGCGATGACCACCAACTCGCCATATTGCAGCTGGCAAGCGAAGAGGTCCGGAAGCCCTTTGACCTAGAACCACCATTGCTCTTTAGCAATCTGAGATAATCTGTCAGAAATTAAACGCTTTGAGCGCTTTGTGACACAAGGGATCTAGAGTTGTGTAGCGTCGGCAGAGAGCGAGGGGTCAGAGTGAACTGTAGATTTAGCTTTTGAGGTTAATGCGAAAGCACAGCTTGAGCTAGTGCTCAAAGGAGGCTAAGAGAAACTCGCCATAGGCCAGTAAGCATGTGGATATAAGCAGACCGCTCTGCCGAGACCGCGAAGGAATTAAGAATCCAAAGAGCGGTCGATGAATCTCCCACCTGCTATTCAATATTCGTCCCATAGACGTAACCTTCAGTGAAACGCCGGTCGACCCACCCCAGAGTTTTGATATTGGTGAACAAAGATGCCAGCTGAGAAGGGAGCCTTGCGGAGCGTGCAGTAACGCATATAATGGTATCCGTCCGAGCGATCTGCATTTGCGAAAAGGAGGTAGCTTTCGGCGACAGCCTGGTGTTTAGCCCGCCAGACCTCCAGATCCCATCTCCGGCGCGAGATTTCGGAAAGATAGGGGGAGCCACATTTCATGTCTACGGTGTTGGAGTTTGAGGACACCCACAGTAGATCCATCTACGACCTGTGGGACATATCGCCCAAGAATGAGATAGCCCATCGTAGACCAGATAGGCGCCGTAAACAAAAACACTTCTTGCGCAGGTGAGTAGTACTAATACGGGCGCTGGGTTAATTACCTGCCCTTTTCAGCTTGTTGTCCGGCTGGATGCCACTGGTCGCATGTAATTGACAGAGAATTACAAGGTTAAGAGCCGGAAGCAGCGGGACGGCACTGTTGGCGAGCGAACTATCTGCGAGAGGAATAGTCGATAAGAAACCGATCTGAAATGCAGAAAGATACAATTGCACCCCCTCGCCACATAAAGATCAGATCTAGTTCACGCGGTGCGCAGCGTTTTTTTTTCATGCCCGGAATAGTATCATCGAGTGCATATTGGTAGCAAGACCGGAGCCCGGGTCTTTGATGCGTAGCCAATCCCACGATGAAAAAAAGGGTGTGAGCTGCAAGAGATTGGTCGTATACAGGAAAGAATGGTACCTGTTCGGGCAGCAAAGTACCTATCAATTGAGAGCGGCCTGGGTCAGGAAAAACCAAAAACCTAGAGGACGTGATGTTCTTGTGCTTACGCACAATATTGCGTGAGCAATAATGCTATTGCTTAGCGAGAGGCTGCTAGCTTGGACGAGACTCGGCTCGAGGGTTGATCGCAATGGAATGGTGGAAGGGAAAGGGCTCGCATCATGCATCATGATGCATGACGTACAGGCCGGGCGCGCAGCGCACACAGCTCAAAGTTCAAGGGTTTTTCGCCCTGCTCTCCAGTCATCGCCTCGCTCGTAAACTTCGGAAATGCATTCTATATTTATTTTCGCGACAAAAGTTCTGATGATCGAATAAATGTCAGTTCGTGCGCGCGCGTGAGACCAACTCCGAGTCGGTCTGAGATGGGGACGAGATTTCGGTTCAAGATGAAAGACGTGCTCGCCCAGGCGGTTCCTTGGAATGAATCGTGCGCCACGTGCAAAGTGACTCGAAGTGATGAATGAACAAGTATGTGTGTGAATGCGCGCAAGCCGGGCGATGACTGAGAAGTGAAGCTGACGATATATGCCTTGGATCCAGGGCATGTGCAAAGTCAAAGGCGTGCTTTTCCTTCGAGAAGGGCAAGAATACGTGTGAATGGGACCTTTAGAAAGAACGAGAAGTGATCGGGAGCCAAATTTGGGGTTGAAACTTGTACTCTGCTGCTTTAGAAGACCAGGACCTTCGAAATCCACTCAACATACAAGGTTTAAATTCATACAGAACGCGATGTACTTTCTCATAATCCTACGCCTCACGGTTACTCACACAACGTACCCCTGAGAAGCGTCATACGGCGGTCAGCTTCGCAGGGCTAGAGGTGACGATGAGAACGGCTTACCCCATTGACCCGGATATTTTGGCCGTTGACCCAAACAGAGTCGGGACCAGCTAAGAACGCGACGACATTGCTGATGTCTTCAGGCTTCCCGATGCGTCCTGGTGGATGCAGGCCGACGAAGAAGTTGATTTGCTGCTCCGTCTTGCCATCAGTAAATAGTGGCGTGTCGACTGGGCCAGGGGAAATGGTGTTGACGGTTATCTGGCGCTTGCCCAAGTCTTTTGAAAGAGTGCGGGATATTTGCTCGATGGCGCCCTGGTTGAGGAAGGACATTAGTATACCAAGGCTTCGAAATAGCTCTTTGTTATCACATACTTTGGTTGCAGCGTAAAGGAGATAATTTGGCGTGACTAGGGATGCGGCGGTCACAGAAGTAGAGAAGAAAATAACGCGACCACCTGTAGTTCCCCCCCCAGCTAAAATTAGACAATCGGTCGACTGAATTGAAAGGATGGATTATTCCCACCAGCTCTCAAGTGCGGAGCAGCAGCTTGTGTAAGGAACAGAGGTCCCTTGACATTCGTATTAAAGTGATTTTCGTAACTGGCTTCGTCGATGTTTTCCAGCAAGTTCAAGCCCATGACGCCGGCATTAAGGACAAGGATGTCGATTGACTGGAACGCCTCGAGTGTCTTTTCGACAAGAGCTTTGGCGCCAGCAACGGATGAGACGTCCGCCTGAATAGGCTTTGCGATGCCCGCGCCTTTGGCGTTAATGGCTGCAACGACCTCATCGGCTGCCTTGGCGCCGTTGACATAGTTTATGACCACGTTGGCACCCTCAGCAGCGAGACGAGCAGCGATGGCAGCACCGATCGAGCGCGATGAGCCGGTGATTAGGGCCGTTTTTCCAGAGAGAGGGAGGGGAGACATGGTGTGCGAATGCTGATGGTAATGATGGGATAGAGGCTATGATGAAATGGCCATGAAATTTATAGCCGTTGAGTGGAGGTCCCGCGTTTGTGAAGGTGGAGGTGGAGGCCAAGGATGGAGGTGGCATTGGCATGCGCACTGCGGATCCCTCGAAAACATAGCCTATATGGTCAGTCAATGACTGAGCCCAAATGGGCCGAGTTGCCAAGCGGCCGCGCGTTGCTGGGTTCCTTGAGTCGATCGGTTCTACGACGTATACGCAAGCAAGTGCCACTTCCAGAGTGGAGGTAGGTTTTTAGTCCTGCTGGAAACCACTTTCTCCACAACAAGTATCAATGGGATGCTTGGCATAGCCCGTTGGAGGTTGAAACAGACGGTAGTGAAAATCCAATGATAATGATGATGAAAGAAGTACGTGACTTTGTCGTCCGACACCAACTGCAGGTTCGACGCTCTCGCACGTGCTTACATAACCAGCCTCGGGGTCATCGATTCATCCCCGAGGTTGTTCCTCCTCTGCGCGCTCTCTCGCATTGTTGATAAGCTTTTAGTGCGGTTCGCAGGTACAATCAATAAGTAAACATCAACTGGTCATAAGCTAAGGCTTCACAAAACATTCATGCCTTGGATCTAGGGCTCTTGCAGAGTCTGGAATGGAAGGGCACGAGAATGTGCGAAGGCGACTTCAAGAAGGAAGGGCGTGACCGGGGGACATTTCGAATTAAAAACCGTCCTCTTCTGTGATAAAAGTCTCATATCTTCCGAGCCCATTCGGCATGCAAGGTTTAAATTCATATAAAATGCGACATAACTCTCTTATAATCCCACACACGCTGTAAATTCCTGAGAAATGTCATAAGAATGTCGCCTTCGGAAAGGTAGGACTAGCGGTGACGATGGAAGCGGCTTACTCTATTGACCCGAATATTTTGACTGCTGACCCAGACAGAGTTGGGGCCGGCTAAGAATCCGATACCATGGCTGATGTCTTCGGGCCTCCCAGTACGCCCTGATGGATGCACACTAGCAAAAAGGTTGACCTGCTGTTCGGTTTTACCGTTGCGGAACGTCGGCGTGTCGACTGGGCCAGGGGAAATGGTGTTGGCGCTTATCTGGCGCTTGCTCAAGTCCTTCGAGAGAACTCGGGAAGTATTCGCTCGATAGCGCCCTGAAATCCGGTGTTAGTAAGTGCATCGCAAAACTTTGGAACCATGTCTTGATATGACATACTTTGGTCGCGGCATAAAGGACATAGTTGGGTATGACTGAGGACATGATGGTTACTAAGGTACTGAAAAAAAAAATAACTCGGCCACCAATAGAGGCGTGTCAAGATTGGCAGATTAGACAAACGCCGATCGAGAGGATAAAAAAATGAGCGGCTCTTACCAGCTCTCAAGCACGGCGAAGCGACTTGCGTAAGGAAAAGGGATCCCTTAACGTTGGTGTCAAAGTGTCTGCTGTAATCAGCTTCGTCGATATTCTCTAACAGGTCCAGGTTCATGATAGCAGTGTTGAGAACGAGTATGTCGATTGAATGGAATGCCTCGAGCGCCTTCTCGACAAGTAGTTTGGTGCCAGCAACGGATGAGACGTCAGCTTGTATGGGCTTCACGGCGCCTGTGCCTTTAGACTTGGTGGCTGCGACGACCTCGTCGGCTGCCTCGGCGCCGTTGGCATAGTCTATGACTACATTGGCACCCTCGGCAGCGGGGCGGACGGGGATGGCAGCACCGATCGAGCGCGATGAGCCGGTGATTGGGGCCGTTTTTTCGGCGAGAGGGAGAGGAGATCTGGCGGGTGAATGCTGCAGGTGGCATAGATTTTATAGCCAGTGAGTGGAGGTGCAGGTGACATTGGAATATGCGCTGCGGGTCCCTCGGCGACGCATCCCAATTGGACTCAGTCATTGACTGGCCATACAGGATGAGCTGCCGGGCACGTCACTGGGGGTCAGGTCTACGATTACGCTGGCAGATGCCGCTCTACTTCTGGGGTGGAGGTAGGTTATGATGGCGTCCCAATAGGCGAATGATCCTACGGTGGCCTGCCCTCCCAGCAATCAGATGGATGGCCTTTTCCATAGCGCGCTAATGACCTCTTTCGCGAGAAATGTGGTTCGCGCAAGTGTGATTAAGAGTGGTGAGTGTTGAGTGTTTTATGAGACTCAAGACGCCGCAGCACTTCCTGATTGAAGCACAAAGATTATTCAGGAAGCTCGAGCATCTAGGTGACGCAGCAAGGCAAGATTTCAAGGCATTGGCGAACGAACCGTCCATAGCCAATATCCGCATCTTCTCCATATCCCATATACATGGGATGTCCGGTGTACTATCCCGCTACAGAGAGATGCGAGGCGGGCGCACATTCGCCTTATCAAGCAAGATAATGCGCGTCTGGCAGAGGAAGAGTCATGCCATCCCGGAGTTTCAAATCTAGCGACAGATGGAAGTTATACTGTCGGCCTGTCTCTTCAACAAGGTTGGCAATCCTTCATCGCTCCCTGGGAATTTGAGTGAGCTTCAGGCGCTTGTACAGCGATGCGAATGAAAAGAATACCTACGATAGGCATACGCCATCTCCTAAGGCTATCGAAATATTGACGCAGACTTGAGCTCATAGTAAAGATATTTTCAAGACCGTCACCGTTATGACTAGGATCTGCCGAAACGGTCGACCATACCCCGCACGGAAGTATCATAGTCAAGCTAATTTGTAGACGGTGAGCTAAACTCTGCAAAAGGGCGAAGCAGACAAAGCGCACCTTAGTTAGCATCAGCGATGCAGGAGTTGGTGGGTCCGGGAAGGGCATGATCAACGTTCGTGTTGGTGGATTCAGCATTGTCGGCATTGCTTTTGTCCTTACGATGTTAAAGGCAGTAGTGTCGTACGTGACTGTTGGCCAGTATCAGTGAGATGTGTATTGATGATCTTCTCGGCAGCTTTATGATCCTAAACATCTTCTCGGGCGGCCGAGCAGGTAAGTATTTCAGTCTTCAAAGATTCTTGTATCGCCGTCCGACTCGCCGAACAAAGATTTCGATGGATGGCCGGGACCGGACGATGCAGGTGCTCGTGTTCCGAAGACCCAAAGTATCAGTTTAAACAGCCAGAAACTATCTTCTAGGCGCAGCTGTAGCAGAAAGGCCCTCAGCCTAAGAGAAGTCACTGGAGCATGTACTTAAAGATCAGACAACTCTCTGAGGCATTTCACAGTTTCACTCGAAAGATAAGGGATTCCTGGCCTGTTGGTGGTTCCCAGTTATATAGCCAAGAATTCTAGCGACATAAAAGTCGATGGGCCAGGGGGTGATAGTAAGTATCGGAGTGCTGGGGCCTCGCGTTTTCTGGTAAAGTTGCATCCGGTGGACCGAAAATGGCGTCCATTTGGATTCCAGTCTATTCCAGCTCAGTGCATCGCCCCCACGTACATCGGCGCTTTAGTCATGGCTAGCGCTCATGGTCAAATGGATCTCGCTCTCAAGTCTTACTATTGACCGACAATCGGCCTAGCGGGAGGGGTGCCATAGGCTTATCCGGAGTTGGTGAAGGGACCCATGACCAGTCGAGCTGAAGATTCAACACGTCTTCTGTGCGGCGCTGATGCGGTCATCGGTCGAGGCGAGGAACGAGACGTAACCGCCAAGCCCAAGACGCCCACCTGGGACTATGACATATGTCGTGCCTCTAGACGCCCGCATTGAGGTGCTATAAAGCGCAGAGGTCCTCGCGTCGCAGGCTCCTCTTCATCGACTCCTACCCCCACACCACCAGTACCACCACCACCACCACACTAGTTCGACCGACCATGGTCAGTCGCTACTCATTTTCTACATCCATGCTCTAATATTTACTCCTAATTTACAGGGCTCCATCTTTTCCGCTATTGGCTCTGCCATCAACTCCGTCATCTCTGCGATTGCCAGTGTCATCATGGCCATCGTTGGCGGAATCATCACCGTATGTTTGAAATACACCCTCAGCACACTATCATTCTTACTCGTTCTTTTTTTAGGTGATCGTGACAATCATCTACTTCATCGAGGACATTATCTGCTGTAGATGTTGTGGCTCTCGCCGTCGTACTCGCACAAGAACTACCAGCACCAGGCGATGGGGTAGACGCTACTAAGCGTGACCCTCATCTTGCTAGCGACGACTTCCACGGCTTTTAATGACCTCACCTGATGGTGTATATTATCCACTTCGCTACTCGCGTCTCATGTCGTGCTTTACATACATCTAGTGTTTGATTAATGCTAGCTTTTCGTTATTAATGCCACCGTCCCGATCCATCTGCGAGTTCAAGCCTGAGACGCCCACGGCTGAGTCGAGTGAAAGTGGCAAAACTGAGCGCGCACGCTGCAAACTATAGTTGACGTCAGGAGCGCCAAGTACTGAAATGCGCAGACAACGACTCAACGCCGTCCACCTTGCTGCTTGCCACCATCGTATTTGCTGATGGTTCCACCATGAATCTAGCTCCCAACTCGGCCCACGTACAAAAACCTGCTAGGCAGCGCGGCATCGATAACGTTCCTCCTTTCTCGGGCAGACTCGCTCACACGCCCAGCTTTGCATCACAATAATGATCTCAATGACACGAACGCTCACGTTGCACCCCATATCAACTTCCAGCAGCGGATACGGGGCTCTCAGCTTTCTTGACGACAAGCATTCAAATTATCCTGCGCTCTCACGCCGCCCTCTGTGCCACGCGGTCCACTATATCAAGCGCATTTCCACTGAGAGCTCTATATCCGCCCAGGGTACATACATGTGCTTTGCAGACCTAGGTGCACTTACATATGGGAATGCATCATGAAACTGGCTACTGGGCTTCCTTTTGTCTACCAACTCCTCAAAGCCCGGGTGCCAGCACTGCAGAGCTCCTAGCGGCATATGCGTCCCTGAAGACCATGTTGCGCGCGAATAGTCGGATTAGGCGCTTCTAAATCACTGCAGCGTACTGCCAGGCCAGGACTAGTATGCCTTACGAACCAGACTACGCTTCTCTAGCAAAAAAAAAACATACCTTGTTCACGCTTGTGTGATCCCGGGCTATGTTCTATCTGACAAGCTCGCCTAGGCTAGTCTCGCTGTGGCTCTCCCTTTACGATAACCAGAACAAGGATCAACAAGATCAGCGCGAACTTGTTTTTATCTGCGTTCTGGGTCTAGACGGGCTTTGGCTATTTTATCGCTTGCCAGTATCTCATGGTCCATCTCTACCACCCAGGCCGAAATTTCGGTAGATTCATTCTACGTATCTCCCAAGCGCGCAAGGTCATTGCGCGGCCACAATGCTCGACTCATGTATGGGAGAGCCATTGTCTTTCGAATCTGTTCTCGATTTCAATCAATCTAGATAGTGAGCATGCGAACATTCATACCTTTCCTGACCCGGGGACGATCTCTAGATAGGTCGCGCCTACTCAATGCACCATGGCGTCGTTTTGAAGACCAGGGACTGGGGTGCCACCATACTGCTGTATGCTCTTGAAAAGATCTTAACCATAGTATGTCCAACCTAGTCTATCTGCTAGCTGGTCGAGGTTTTAAGCACCTCTGCGCGCTATGGTGCGGTGAAGTATGGCAATGTGCGATACCAAATTAAGCGCAGATCAAGTTCCGCCCTTTTTCTTGGTCATAAGCACAACACTGGAGTCTGCATAAGAATAAAGGTCCTCCTTCGCACCCGCGATCTCTTTTCGCAGGGGAGGCTCCTAGCGGGCCAATTCTGACGACCTGAGCTTGGGAGTGGAGCGGTTATATCATTAGAGTCAAGAAATAGGACCGCGCGGTAGCACTGCATCTTCACCGCCATATCACTCCTCAAACCAATCTAGTCTTGAAAGAAAGGTCTGGACATTGGGAATAATGGGGTATGCTGTGCGGAAAGTGTGCGGTAAGTAATGTTTGGGAAATGTGTTTAGAAGTATTCAATGGTTAGCAGCGCGGGTTGTGGGAAATTGCGTAAAGAAACTGCAGAGAGGCGGGGCTCCGCGAGTCAAATACTAGCTCGATTGCTGTGCAAAGCATTCATATCATCTTTACGTGGCGGCGATTCAGCACTAGTATCATACGGGTCTGCGCCAGGTCACAGGTGAGATATGGGATTCGCTGCAAAACAGAGCTCACCGCATTCTATGTTTGCCTGCGCATGGTGGAGTTTTCGGCCATACACTCCCTGAAACTTGCCAGCCCGGGCAAGCTATGCTGACGTCTGTGATGCACCGCATTCTGTGGCCCTGTTATTTGGGATTTTCTTCGCCGCTATTTAACATGATCCCTCCAGGATTTCCAATTAGTTCCCTTCTTTTTGCCCTTGTACCATGGCAGACGAGGACCAATGTTACACGCCCCTTGGTACCTATCAGATCACCGGACTCTCAGTGAGTGTCCCTCGCGCCGTTTGCACCTATTGCTTCCTCCACCTTACGCCTCTACCTAGTTCATAGTGGAGTCTGGCCTTCTTTCTTTGTGCGCAATCCTATGCGTCTTTGCTCTTGTACTTGTGAGATACACTCTCCTCGAGTTCGCAATATGCCTCTTTTAACATCCTTTTTGATTCAAGCGCAACGTCATAATCACGAGGAGGAGCCCATTCTACACGCATGTTGATGTGTATATCGCTTCTCTTTTCATCTGCGACACGTCCCAAGCCTTGGGTGCAATCTTCGATTTGCGATGGATCCTATTACAGAAGGTTCAATGTGGGTCTCATTGTGCAGCACAAGGCGCTTTGCAGCAGTGGGGCGAAACGGGTGTTGCAATGTCCACTATCGTTCGTGCACGAATACCTACCTCTTCATCCTCTATCTTACTTTTGGCTCGTTTAGGCAATCGCAGTGCATACATTTTGCGGCCTCTTCTTTCGCTGGTCTCCACCTTCGTCAAAATTGATGCCCACTATGGTTGTTGTATCCATTTGGGCCTTCAATTTGATCTTTGTTGTCGCTGGTTACGTGTCCCACCCGAAGATGTATCGCGGCGGAGGCCATCCATTCTATGTGGCCACACCGTAAGGACCAGCTTCTCTTATCTCCGTGTAGATCAGTCTTTGCTTACCGTTCTCATATTTTGCAGATACTGTGCGTTATATTCTCGCCGTCGCCTCGTTTCATTTAAAGACTAAATGGATGATCTGGGGTTCCTCACTCTAGGGTGCTGGATTCGTAGTTCAAGCTCTTATCGCATATTCGGGGAATACTTTTGGATGTGGGCTGCAATAATCACATCCGTGTTATTGTATACCCCTCTGTTTCTTCTACTTCGTCGCAAAATCGTCATCACGGAGGTGGGGAGCAAGTGGTATCACACTCGGATTATGTTCAATTCAGCAGTAGCGGCCGACAGCAACACTTTTGATGTGATCACGGGTGCCAACCACAGGCGTGCTAAGGAGATGCTGGCTTGTACGTGCACCGCAATATTATCCTCACATCTTGCTGAGACTTAACCTTACCGCAGACCCAATTGCATACAGCCTTACTGTCCTCCCACTCACCATTTTTCGATGGTTTTCCAAGACGGACCATGAACTACCCATCCAAGACCAACCATTTGCGCTCGTCGGCATTGCCGGTGTCATCTTTGGTCTTAGCGGGGTTGTCAATGTCATCGTCTTTGTGGTGACACGGCCAGGTCTTCTCCAGCTTCGCCGACAAGCTCCCTGCACGTCCGTATACACCCAGAGAGGATCGCAAGTGTATCCAGGGACGAGCACCAATCTCTCGGGTTCGACGCGGTCATCCAATATCTCGCTACCACTTCCTCCAAAGGCCGCTGGCAGTCCTTATTCAAAACATAAGACATCGAAAACTCGAGACTCAATGGGTGAAGCACTCCTGTCTCACACCAGATTGAGTAGCGGATACACGGATCAGCCAGTCGAAATGGATATGGGTGATTCCCGGAATTCTTTAAAGCTCACGAACGAGATGCATCATCTAATTCCAAGCAATATCACATACACACCTTTCCTTCGATTTCCCCACGTTCCATAGCTGGCGGACTTGCACGGCACCTCGGACTCTGTATGATCTTTCCTCCAATTCGCTTCAACACCAGTGTTGTTCCGTTTATGACTTTTGCAAATTGGCACTTATAAATATTATTCATCGACTTGCGCAGCAAGAACAAGCTCAAAACTCTGACGAAGGCAGTACGGCAGTACTGCTATTTTCATGTTGATAGACCTCTTGCAAAAATCTGCGCTCAGGGATCAGGCCTTCAGGTGGAGCTAGCCCAAATAATAGCTCCGAGAAGTAAACATACGGCGGCTCTTGTTTACTCGCAAGCCATGTTCATCAACATGTACCGGGCGATCCCACTGACCATCCCCAGCGTCTTCATCAACCCCGTCCGTCAACCGGGTGATAACCTGTGTTGTCATCGTCCAAAGTGTTATCACAGCCCAGTAAGGCTGACCTTGTGATACTTTTGAGTGGTAGTCTTGAGAGCATAGTTGTATTCATCATACCAAGGAACACTCTGAAAAAAATGCGTGAAAAACTGTGTGGTGGGGTGTTGTCTATAAGAAGTAACCCTTGTCTTTCAGGCGACTGACATATTGTGCCATCGTGAGCACATTTCGTTCTCAACAAGCCTAGATTATTGCTGCTGGAGAGTAGTGAGAAATATCCTGACCAGCATGGGGGGATGTCACGAACGAGCGAGCGGCAGGGGGTGGTGCGTGAGCGAGGCGTGCGTGTTCAGCACAACTGGCAGCAAACTGTGTGTATACGCTTGCCACTGATGATACCCTGGTCACTTCTCTATGTCACACAACGCAGATCGTGTCAGTTCACCAGCTCTAAGCCAGACTCCTACCCATTTGCTTGTTCCACGTCGCTAGCCTCAATCTCTCTAGTAGCGTTTATGTTTGGTCCTGTATGGTGTGGTTTTTTGTTTGTTCTAAGGGTCTAACTTGGGGAGGCTGCTTGTTCCACGAGCAACTGGAGGAACTGTGGTGTTTGGCACAGTGTGTACGGTCTTTGTGTCGCTTAGTCACATAGTTCCTCAAGGCCCGTTTTCGCAGTCGGAGGTGATTTTCCCCGCCGCAGCATGTACAACCACAGGGGAAAAGAGTGGGGGGATGATCCGGATAATAATCTGCTTGAATGGGCACAAAAAAGGCACTGTAATCACACCAGATAACCCACATACATATGTAAGTATAGACATGATTACTAGTTTTCAAGAGTGACCTGGGAATTTACATGGGGCAATGTTGTAGACGGGGCTGGGCTACAATACAAATATGTTTGGGGGGTTTATAAGTACCTTAAAAGCACTGAGATGAAATTAAAAGGTTACAGATGGTGGGGGTACAGGGTGAAAATGATGATTTATGGGGCAATGTGAGGGTATTCTGAAATTTATTTTGCAAAAGGAAGTAGATGAGGCTGGTGCACTATTCACCTCTGTTAGGCACTTGAATTAGTATCCTAGTGCCGCCAGGGGGGGCCAAAACGGACATGAAATGGTTGAGTTAGAGTGGAAATTTGATGGGGTACATACATGTTTCCCCCCTGGATATAGCACAGCAGCCGCTGGATAGATGCAAAATCATGCAAACTTGAGTGTTTATAAGGTATATGGGCAGCTTTGGGCAAAGGGGGGAAAGGGAAAGCTTGTGCTTTGATCAGAATAATCATAAAATTCAATGCCATCCCAATATTTGGTGTATTCTGCATACATCAGCCTGGGATGAGAGTTTTGTGGCAATTGGATTTGAAGAGTGCGTAGAAAAACATATTCTTGACATATTGAATCAAAGGTTTGGTGGAATCGGACGTGAATTGAGTGTGCGGCGATGGAATCCAGTGGGATGCATCGAGAACTAGCTGCAGCGTCCAAGCCCTCACACACTCAATTCACGTCCGATT
>KL198059.1:32038-42197 GCA_000697705.1 Botryobasidium botryosum FD-172 SS1 | reverse complement strand
GTATTGTAGCCCAGCCCCGTCTACAACATTGCCCCATGTAAATTCCCAGGTCACTCTTGAAAACTAGTAATCATGTCTATACTTACATATGTATGTGGGTTATCTGGTGTGATTACAGTGCCTTTTTTGTGCCCATTCAAGCAGATTATTATCCGGATCATCCCCCCACTCTTTTCCCCTGTGGTTGTACATGCTGCGGCGGGGAAAATCACCTCCGACTGCGAAAACGGGCCTTGAGGAACTATGTGACTAAGCGACACAAAGACCGTACACACTGTGCCAAACACCACAGTTCCTCCAGTTGCTCGTGGAACAAGCAGCCTCCCCAAGTTAGACCCTTAGAACAAACAAAAAACCACACCATACAGGACCAAACATAAACGCTACTAGAGAGATTGAGGCTAGCGACGTGGAACAAGCAAATGGGTAGGAGTCTGGCTCTAAGCCATCCTATAGGCGCCAGCATCGCTCGGCGGATGCTTATGTATGCAACAAAAAAGCTCTCTATCGACATGCAACGTGCTGTGATATGTGCATGCCAGAGCTGAAGTGAAGCCTTGGAAGTTTGAAGAGGAGTTACGTAATCCGCTTTTGTGCCAAATTGGCAACTATTAGGTTCGGCATAGGGACTAGCATGGATCAGGTCGCACCTGGGTCGACCTGCGAACTGAACCGGCAGCACTCACACCCGATTCGCACCCGTGTAAGTGATGAGTCGGCTGGGTGCAGGTGTTGTGAGTTGTTGGTTAAGTATGAGTTGCATCCGGGCCCAGCTGCCAACCACCCGCCAGCACAATCTGGTATTATGTAATGACTTTTCCATACGTTGCGCTTCGCACTCCATTTCATTTCATTTCATCTCTTCGCGTTCAAAGTCTCATTGATCATGTATCTATGACATTTTCCAAGCCTGCTGTGGCCTCACTACACAAATTTCAATAACACTCCATTGCAGACTTACTCGGATAGATCATAAACACCCTTGCAATGCTACTTGCTTGGGTTTGAAACAGCTCAGACGCCGATGTCATTACTTTTTTTTGCAGTAATTATATATATATCCCCACCTCTCATCGTTCCTCGGAGCCTGCATAGGCACTTGGAAGCCTGGTGTACATTGGCACCTTGATACCTTGCTCACCGCGATGAGGGAGTTGTGGTGATTTGATAATTGCTGTATTTATAATTCTGCTTTTCAAGCACCATAAGTAGTCAAGTCCATCTTTTTACTCTTTCTCACGGGTAATCACGGATATGTCGGTTTTACCCGAGCCACCCACTTTCAAGCCCGGGTCGACTCACTGACCCAAGCTCAAATATATCCGGACCACCTGTAACCCAAATTTGTGTGATCCGGGTCAACTTGCACCCGACCCTTGCTGGTCCCTAGTTCGGCAACAGCTAGAGATCACAGTATCTCAATCTTTTCGCTCAATATGGGAATATTTATAAGCTTTTTCTGACAAATCTGCCTACAAATCTCCTTATTGGGTGAAAAGATTGAGATTTTGTGATCTCTACCATTGCTGGCTGGGAAGTGCAAAATTTTGCACTTCACGGTGCTCAATATTTGGCCACATGCTTTCCAACCCAATTTTTGCGCAAAAGGGGTAGGAACCTCCCTGATGGAAGCCCAGCATCTCATCTTCGTGCTGGTGTACTCAGAAATGCCTCCACTTGTGATGTGTGCCTGCCATTGCGAATCCGCATCGGGGGGTCGCGAAAACTGTGGCTGTGTAAGGGAAATCATCCCAATCAACAGGATTTTTCAACGATCTGCCCATACTTGGCAAGTGAACATGACCAAACATGCGGCTGTGCCACCCCCAAGCACAGCCGCAAATTTTTTGCACTTCTCGGTCCTTATAGGAGGAATTTGAAGTTTCTATGAATTTTATTGCATGAGGAGGAAGAGAAGGTCAAAATACATAGGAATACCAAAGATGAGGAGTTTTCGTTGTGTTGTGGTGGAGTTATTCGTGATCTCGTAAAAAATTTGCACTTCCCAGCCGATGATAGTATCAGTTGCCGAACGGACCCTTAGCTAGCGCTCGGTGTATGAATGAAGCCGCGTGTCTTAAAAGGTATCAAGGCCACCAGGCAGCCCCTTGCCAGGCTTGGATTCTGGTCCTCACGGCCATACACTCCTCATTATAATGGATCTGGATCTGAGTGACATCGACCTTGCTGAGAATGTACGGATGGTGGACGAACACCCAGTCTCCCAAGGCGGCTACTCTGACATATATCTTGGGTCATGGACCAGATCTCCACAAGCCGGGACGATACAAGTGAGCTCTCAAAGCTTCAGCCTAGGCATTCGTATTGAGCCTTATAACACTAGGTTGCGATCAAAGTGATCATTTCACGACGTTCAAATCAGGACACCGACAGGCGGATAAAAAGAGTACGCATATTCCCCTACTCAATCGAATCGACTGCTGATCACCACTGAGAACATTAGCGCTTGACTCGTGAAATTTCTACCTGGAGAAATTTGGACCATCCTAGAATTATCAAATTATATGGCATAAGTTCCAGCTTTGGCAAATTCCCCGCTCTCGTATCCCCGTGGTATAACAACGGGGACGCCAGAGCATTCCTAAGAGCCCATCCGAATGCCAACAGGCATAAATTGGTGAGGTCTGCAGCCATCACTTGCTACGCCCATTGCTGAAAGAACGATTGCAGCTACGCGGGGTTGTTGCCGCTGTTCAATACCTACACGGATTGCAGCCTGCTGTGGCCCACGGTGACATCAAAGCGGTTTGCTTGACTGACCTCAACTATAGCGCTACTATACGCGGGCTCATATTTGATCCTGGAAATAGGCAAATGTGCTTGTTCAAGACGACGGCGAAGCCTGCCTCGGCGACTTTGGGCTCTCAAGATTCATCCAGCATGTATCAACTGGATTCACCACCACTGTATTTTCGGGAACACCAAGATGGATGGCGCCAGAGCTGCTTTTCAGCAAAAATGATGACGTGGCGCCTGTCACTAAGGAAGGTGATGTTTACGCCCTTGGGTGCCTAGCCCTTGAGGTGAGCCCTTCTGTGTCTTTAGCTGAGATAACCATGAGAGTAAGTACATCTTCCAAGCTTACCACAAACGAGTGCCCGTGGTATTCGATCCGCAATGATTTCGAGTTCATGTCGAAAGTACGCAAAGGCTCTTTCTCACCTCGCCCCAAGAACGAAGTTGCGGCGCGCGAGCTTCCTGATGAACTCTGGGCGCTAATCAAGTCCTGCTGGAGCTACAAACCTTCAAAACGACCTCAAATTACTTTTGTTCACGAAAGACTCATTTCGATTATCGGAGTCGACCTTCCGGAAGTTGCTCGCGTCCCAGGCCTTGCTGCTGGCGCTCCTGTTCTCCAGGGAATTATTGCTGCTTTTGCGCGCGTCCAGTTCAATAAGTGCGCCTTTTCTTGCCACGCCCTGGTCCAAATCTCATGCATGTGTCACCAGAGAGCAATGCCAGCTCTTGCGCGATAGTAGTGAAAAGTGCTTCCAGGCCATCAATGACGACTGGAAGCTCGAAAGCGAATCCATCCTCGCGCCCGCGGTCGACAAATTTGTTGAGTGCGCAATTCTGTTGGTTCAACACCGCACGCTATAGTCGCTCACGCTATGCTGGGATAGGCTACTGATAGAGATCCGAACGTCGATGGTGACGTATGCCTCGTACAATCGCCTCGAAAGTTTCATC
Source organism: Botryobasidium botryosum FD-172 SS1 (assembly GCA_000697705.1). Classification (NCBI taxonomy): domain Eukaryota; kingdom Fungi; phylum Basidiomycota; class Agaricomycetes; order Cantharellales; family Botryobasidiaceae; genus Botryobasidium; species Botryobasidium botryosum. The sequence continues at coordinate 38,486 of KL198059.1, read as the reverse complement.
AAGAGATTCAACGTTGCCAGTGATGTCGAGCTAAAGCTAAAGCTTCTGGATCAGACACTCGCGCAATTTGGGGTAGTGCACATATTTTTATGGTTCCGCAGTCGCTTATTTATTTGTGCCCCCTCTTTTCTAGTTGGCAATAGCTCAACATAAGTGGAGCCAAGAATTTGCGGTGGCGAGGCAAAATGATTCTGGTAACCTTACAGAGGTGCTCAATGGCCAGGTGGATGTGAGGGACCTGAATTCGGAGAACCGCGCTGCGTTGGATAGGGTCCTTAGGGACTTACAAGCGGTGTGTGGCTTAGATACTTAAGACTGGCACTAGTTGCTCACCACTGATACTCGTGCTGGCAGCTCCTTCGCCAACAAGCGCCCGGCCCAGCACAACGTTCAACGGAGACTAAAATTCTCACTATTCAAAGTATATCAAACGTTGGGCTACCAGAGATCGGACTTCTGAGCAAGATCGAGTGTCTAAGGATAGGGAGCGAGCCAGTAGCTGGTACAACGGTGAGCCTATTTTAAAGTGATTTCCGCTCGTTGCACGACTTGACCCGTGCCCTTATGCAGACATATGAGATCTGGGAGGGCCTGTGGATGGGCCAACAAAAAGTTGCGCTCAAGGTTTTGCGGGGTTTGCGCCTCGAAGAAATGGAGAAGTACAAAAAGGTGGGCTCAGATTTGTCACCTTTTTATTTGTTCCGTCAGTGCTGGCACGTCCTTTAGCGATGTGAGCGGCAGGTCAATATCTGGAGTAAACTCCACAGCGAATATATTCTGCCGTTATATGGCATCTGCAGCGATGATGGCCCGTTCCCGTGCGTGTTTGTATCATACTCTAAGCTCTTTCACTTTTTGACTTTGAGCGTAGGTATCTCGTATCGCCGTGGTGTCCGTAAGTTTCCTCTATCAATACCCAGCGTGACTTTGGAAGCTGAACACACGACCGTAGAAACGGGGATGCCAACCGATATCTCAAGGACAAGCCTGCCGTCGACCGTCTCAAGATTGTGAATCCTTGGCCAATCTGCGCCGCATTCTGTGTATTGACGTTCTGCTTCTAGTGCCTCGAAGCGGCGTACGGCCTCCGGTACCTACACTCCCTCCAAGAACCCATCATCCACGGCGCTATGAAAGGCGTTCGTCATCCCTCTGTGATCCATCCACTACATCATAGCTAACATATTATTTGTGCTTGTAGAGTAATATACTCATTTCCAACGACGGGAAGGCACTGCTGGCTGACTTTGGCATGTCCAACATCATCGAGAGCCCATTCACCCAGAGCAACGGCCCCGGTGCCAGTTTCCGATGGATGGCACCAGAAATGCAGGGTGGCGAGTATACGAAAGTTTGCAATATCTGGGCTTGGGGGATGACGACTTTAGAGGTATTGTCTATGCCTCCATTAACCCGATCTCATTTCCCTGATCTTTATTATCCTACTCGCCAGCTCGTGAGCGGAATGCAGCCGTTCACCTCTATCAAAATGCCGGGGACTGTCCTGCTCAAAATCGCGCAAGGCGAGCGACCCAACGCCAAAGAGTACAACTCGACGGTGTTGAAGGGTGACCTGTGGTCGCTGCTTGAGTTATGTTGGGATAAGGACCCAGAGAAGCGGCCGAGTATCGATGTTGTGGTGAAAAAGATGGAAGCTATTCTGGAAGCCCATCATCATGCGTGAAGGGCATGTATGTGTTTGCGATAGGCAACGTTCCTTGGGATTTTTTGGGCGTTTTCTTGTTTTTTTTTGGGATTGCATGTGTATCTTTCATCTGTGCATTTGTACATGAATAAAGTTTTCACCAGGCCAAGGACGAGGGTAAGGTCTTCCGTGGTCGCGAGCGCGAGCAGCGGGCGGCAGCGGGCGATTCGGGAGCGGGAGCGTGATCGTGACCGTGATCGCGAGCGGGAAATACGCGAGTCTCAGAGTCATACTTACCACCACCCAAGTCCACCCATCCCGGTCCCAGTCCCAGTTTGATCCATGCCACGCCCGTCCAGCGTCATCTGCGCCCGGCGTATGACTATCTCGGCTCTGCTCCCTCAAGCTCCCATCGCTCCTCGGTTCCTGTGCGAGCGTAAATGCCGGTGCTAGTCCCAATGCGGCAAAACTGCCCTCAGTTCTCCCGCAGGGCGATATCCCTCGCATTGGCTCGGAGCCCAACGCCTCTGCCCAGGTCGCCTTGCTCAGTTCGCGCCCAACGGTCATTCATCGATCATCACTCGCACGCGCACGCGCACAATCACGCTCATGTTCATCCCCACCCGCACACCCATCTGCATGCGCACTCGGGTACCCATGCCCACCAGCACCAGCACCACCACGCGCGCGCATAGTCATGCCCATGTCCACGGTCACTCGTACCCCCATGTTCATGCACGTATCCACCACGCCCATGTTCACGCTCCATCAGGAGCCAGCGTGCGTGGCAGCAGCGCCGTGTCCGATCTATCTGTCGCTTCGTCGGTGGCGCGCCACCGTCCCCACTGATCCTTGGGAAACATCTACTATTCCGCCAGCTCTGCCACGGTGCCTCATTACGCGACCTATCCTCCGCCGCCCCGCCTCGGCACGTTTGTGTACCCCAATTCGCCCTTCCCGCTCGATATCACGCCCACCTTGCCCAATCAAAGCGCATCGATCCCGACGTACTCAGAGTCTCGCTCACAATCTACATCCCCGCTGCCCAGCTCCTTACCTCCATCCCCACCGTCGTCCCCCTCTGGGGCTCCTAGGACACGTCTGGAGACGGCGATGTCGCCGGCGGGTACACGGACGACTCGGACATCCAGCTCGCCGTCCTCCATGCTGCGTTTGTGTCGCTCGACGAGATGAGGCGCGCGAAAAAGGAGGTGCGCGATTTAAAGGTCGAATTTGTGTGGAGGGGCGTGCGGACAAGGTTTAGAGGGTCTGTCGGGGGCGTGGGCAGGCGCGCAGGTGCCAAGCGGGCGTGGTCAGAGGACGCAGAGGGCGTGGTGAGGAGCGCCGGCTGGGGCACGTCGCATGACGGCGACGCGTTGGAAATCGCCAGGACCGAGTGGGTCGAGGTTCGTTTTTTTGTCTCGTACTGCGTGTTTATTTCTTTGCTCACTTTTTGTTTATGAGCAGAAGGGCACCGCATACGCGCTCCACCGTCCCAATCGCAAGTCTCGCATCGCGCAGTACACTCAACAACGCGCGCCTGAACCTCTGCCTCCGCAACTGCCTTCGCTCGCTGATCCACCCGCGATCAACGCGCTCCCCCCGTTCCCCTCGTCCGCGTTTTGTTCTGGCTCGCCTTCCTCTGTTAGCTCGTCCCTCGTTGCCACCCCGCGCGACGACTCGGCTGGGCCCGTAGAGATGGACCTCGAGGATGGCGAGCGGGAGGGTGCGATGCTGAACGTCGTGTTTGGCTATGGCGCTGAGGAAGGCGCAAGGTACGTTCTTATCCTTGTCCCATTCTCGTTCTGTTTCAAGACTTATACTCTTTTCGGGATGGTACTAGAGTTGTTTTCACTACCAACCGTCCTGACATCCCTTTTCCAAATCCACGCTACCTCGCACTACATGCGGCATGTGCCAAGGTTACCCGTGCTTCTGGTGTGGCCAAAAGTGTTGACGAGATTTTGGGAGATTTGGAAGATTCATCCGTACTTTCGGAGGATGGCTCTTCTACTTTACTCAAATCTGCTCTTGCAATATTAATGGTTGCTGTGTATTGATTTTGCAACGTTCAGCGCTCATCACTTTTTAATCTTTAGTCGTCAGTGCGTACCATGAGTGCCACCTACATCTTGTTCGCTTAGGTTTTGTTGATTTTTTTTGCAATCCTTGGGCCTAGCTAGGTGCTTTACGTTGCATTGCTTCCTCTACTATGTAACATATCCCGCATGATCATACCCCAGCACAAAATATGACGCTCTCGCCTGTGCCTTTTGCACTTGTCGGAAGTATATCAGAATTCGAGAATTGAGAGGCCTAATCGCAAGATTGTGGTTATCAGGGTGATGGGAGTGGTTTCTGAAGACGTGCACGGGGCGTGCTCCAAGTCCTATAAACGCCGACCTTGGTACCATTGAAATAGCGAGAGAACCAAATAAGGCAGGGTATGTAATGTGGCTCACCAGCGCTTGCAGCGACTTACTCACAGCTACTTATCGCTGCGACATTGCTTTACACATCCAACATACAACGACACAACCCGCTCCAAAGCAATATGCCAAAACCTCAATGTTTCCGTGTTCTTATCATCAGAAGGGCCAATGCGGGAAAAACCACTGTTCTTCGAGCGGTCTGTGGGACAGACGAAGAACCCAAAGTCTACGATCGCAAGGGGCACAAAGTAAGTAACTTGTTTGCACGCTGGGGATACATACATCAATTATGAGGATAGTCTGCTAACTACTAATTGGACAAGGTTGGATCGTTTCGAACAGTGTTTCGTTCCGCCCGCAACAAGATAGCTGGTGCAGAAGGCTCAGGCGCGATCCTCTCCCCTTGTGCGGAGGTATGTTTGGGCTTGTTGCCACATTTCGAATCCATGACGCTCATACTATGATTTAGCGCGGCTTGCATGACATTGAATATTCAATGGTCTTTCCGAGCTGTCCTGGATTCATTTTCCACGACTCTCGTGGCTTTGAATCTGGTGCCACCGATGAATTGGACGTGGTGCGAGATTTCATTCAGGCCCGAGTTGATGGCAAGGAACAACTTCATATCATATGGTGCTGCATCAATGTATGACACAATCATTAGCTACTCATATTCAACTTATTCTCTCTACAGGTATTGCATTCCCACGGACACCAACAGGGTTATTACAGCAGCTGAGCGGGTATTCTTTGAGAACATTGATACTGGCAGAGGTCTGCTGAGGCTCATTCCTTCTTATTGTATGTGCATACTCAGCATTGGTGTTTCTTACAGTTCCTGTGCTTGTGTTGTTCACCAAGCTTGATGCACTTGATGCTGCAGCTTATACAGCACTTGAAGCCAATGGCCTTTCACCTGCTGAGGCAAAAAAAGGTGCCCCTGCCTATGCTGAAGAGCAATTCAAGAAGACACACCTCCCTCTTATCAATGATCAACCTTACCCCCCAAAGGGTGTGGTTTGCTTGAGAAGTATATTTCTTGCAACAGACTTGCTGTAATATATAATAATGACATTTGGTGGTACCTATTGTAGATATGCAGAATCATAGTGCTCAAGATAATCTATCTGGTCTCATGCAGTACACAACCAACAACTTGGACCATGCTCAGGATGGAGTGACTGGAGTATCTGGATCTGGCCAAGAGACATCAAACCACAGGGATGCACCTGGTCTCAACTGGGGTGCCTTCCATGCCTGGAGACAATCTCTCAGACAGAACTCAGGCAATGATGCTCAAGATGGTGTATCTGATCTCATAAGGAGCACTGATGACTTTGCAGACTGTATAGGTATTTCCCAGGATATGTATCAGATGACATTACGTAGAACCTTTGGGTTCTGATTAGTTGTTCTTTTACTTCTATCTCCTCCTTTTGTACATGTTAAATATTTCGTTGTCACAATGCCAGGAATGATGGCAGAGGCCAAGGGGAGTGGGTAGTAGGGCATGTCAGAGTTGAGCAAGTCCACAGAATCCAGGTGAGGACGGAGAGGCTGGAGTTGCAGAGTGGATTGCCTGACTGCCAGAGTCAATAGGAGTGCCAGGACTTCGTCCTGAACATCCTTAGTCATTATAGGCTGAAACTGGTTAAATTTAATGTGCTAAATCCTCTCGGATCACCATCATTTTTCTCATCAACCAAGGTATGCCCTCCAGGATGGCACTCCCAAATTTTCTAAGCAATCCATGGTGAATTGCTCGAGCTGTGAGGGGGGGAGGGGGAGCTCCAGGAGGCTGGGCGCAAAACTGGACCCTGTGGCTGTGCCACATCATCCATTGGGCCACAGTAAGCCTCTTGATGGGCCATCTGGAGCTTCACTTTTGCATGAGAGGTAGGGCTTGACACAAATTAGTATGCTTACTCTCAGATTACACATATTCAGGCCCCTATTATTAGGGGATTTTTGGAATGGAGTAAGGGTAGGGGTAGCGTTCGTCTTCCCCATCTCACCAAAAATGCCGCCGATCCATCAAAATTGATCCGCGGGATTTACAACAACTCCCCAGTAAGCATGTCGCTTCAACGCATTCAACTCACTCAGCAAGGAAACCACAGTCTACAGCTGAGGAATCCCGCGGATCCACCCAGCTCGATCGGCGGCATTGTGTGGATGAACATTGCCGCGGATCAACCCGAGTGGATCCGCGGGGTGACTCAAGCAGAGATTGCCGCGAATGCATCGGAGTTGATCAGGGGGGTGGTTAGGTAGCGAATGCCGCGGATCGAGCTGGGTGGATCCGCGGCAATCTTGACCCACACGGTGCCGCGGATCAACTCGAGTGGATGCGCGGGGTTCCTCAAGAAAA
>KL198059.1:0-16389 GCA_000697705.1 Botryobasidium botryosum FD-172 SS1 | reverse complement strand
CCTGGCTACAACTGCCAGCCCAGGCTACAATTGCATGCCCAAGCTACAACTGTGTGCTCAGACTACAAATCCATGTTCAAGCTACAATTCTACAGCCAGGCTACAACTTCAGATCCAGGCTGCAACTATGTGTACAGGCTACAACTACAGGCCAGGCTGCAACTACATATACAGGCTACAACTACAGGCCAGGCTTCAAGTCCTTGCTCTGGCTCTAGGCTGCAACTTCTGGCCCAGGCTGCAACTCCATCAGTTGTAGCTTGCAGTTGCAGCTACGAGCCCTACACTAGTGTGTGTAGGCTGTAGTTCCATGTGCTTGATAGGTGCGCCGGAATGGGTGCTGTGGGGGGCGACCGCAAGGTGAATAGAATGTGCCCATAAAGACTGATCAGGACACTCGACAGAATTGATTGACGAGTCGCCCCAACTTGGTGAGGGTGGTATATGGTCGGTTAAATGAAGCGTGTGTGGTGTGATCTGGTGAGACACACACTCACTCACAATTATTTGTTCGGGTTCCACTAGTGATCCTCTATCTGTGACCATAGTTAATACCCACGCCACTGTGGTTCTGGTCGTTCAAGTCCCTGTCAATTTCCTCGGCGCGTTCACAAGTTCACATTAATTGCGCGCGGCCTCCTCCATCACAGAACCTCAGAAAATTAAACAGCCAGCCGTGACCGGCCTTTGAATCGAGTTGGGCGGTTTGACCTAGGCCCGGTTGCTGTCCTTATATGCGCGGCTTGCGGTCCCACAAAGCTCTAATCGGCACTATCGTCAGCGCTATCGTCAGCAACACCATTTGACAAGAGGCAAAGGCTGCCTGTTTGATCAATGATGATAATTTTTGTGGCGAGTAACGTTGCGCACATCAATGGACCTGTTTGCAAAAGTGCCCTTCCTTCGGTTAATGCTGAATCACAATGAGTCTCACAAAGGTGATGGCCAGCTTCAAACTGGTTTGCTTTACCACGCCGAGCCGGGCTACTTTCGGGGTTATCAGCATCATGTCTGTGGTGTTCATTATACGTGGACAGGCACGTTCCGTAGCAGTCAGCTGGATTATTTGCCAATTGCCGGGATTCGGTCTCAGGTGACTAATGGAGGCTGGCCTCCGTACCCTCTTTTGGGCGGCTGAACAATCCTCAGCAATGGTGATGCATTCGAGGCCAGAGCGCACACCACAGAGGACATGGTGTGCCCACTTCAGCCGGTAAGTATAAATACAGAGCGTACACTCTAGGTGCTGAAATATTGCCCCCACCGCACATTTCAAGCTCTCCTTGTGCCATGAACTCCCAAAGCTCCATTGATTGTCGCCGCCGCGCGTTCTATAATGCGTACCTCGTACTCCATGACTGGGTTCGCAGCGCGCTCCTCACCCACCCAGGCCACACCGCACACTTGAACACGGTGCACGGCTCTGTTCAATCTCTCATTTCCTCAGTAACCTCTCCAGAAGTACGTCAATTAGTTGCTGACCGCGAGCCAGAGCTAATGCTGATGTGCACATTCCAGCATGCAGATGTTTTTGACCCTGCCACCCTCAATGAGCTGACGGGCTATCTTGACCAGATGCTTGGCGCGTTGCACGCAGCTAGGAACCAGGTCCCCAATCCCGTTGGAGATGATGCTCATCTATCGTTGGTTTCCATCCAGCCTGGCAATGGGCCTGGACGCCCGAGAATCAACATTGAGCCCAGCATGCTTTGGGAAATGCTCAGCCTGCGTGGCCTGGCTAGAGTGGCAGCTGAGCTAGGTTGTCATCCCCGCACTGTCCGTCGTCGTGCTTTAGAGGCTGGTATTGTGGAACCCTGTGACCCCATCTTCACGATTCAGACAGATCAAGAAGGAAATTCCCTTCATATTTACCATGGCGCCTATACTAGCGCTGTGAGTGCCCTGTCCGACGGCAAGCTTGATGAAATAATCGAGCAGTCACTCCACATCTTTCCTTTGTGGGGCCAGCACCTCCTCTGTGGTCATCTGGAAACACTTGGCTATTGCGTGTCCGAAGATAGGGTTAGAGCATCGTACTTTCGGGTGATGGGAGAAACGAGGGAATTTGGCGCACGATGGATTCACCGAACAGTGTATTGGTCTGCAGGACCTAATTCTACATGGCATGTTGACGGGCAGCATGGTATGTTCTTTGCTCAGTGCGGTGGCTTATGCTTGGGAAGCGATTGACCACTGACAAATTGAACCAATCTTTGACCATCAAGGGCTCATTATGTTCAGAATGGTCATCCATATGTTTGTCGACAGCTACTCACGCACCATCACCGGAATCCAAGTTGTCAACAACAACAGGGCCACATTGGTCCTGAGTCTTTTCTTAAGCACGCATCAGAATTGGGGTACTCCAAATTGCATATGAGGCGACTGGGGCACCAAGAATTTGGAGGTTGCCAATTGGATGGAAAACTACCGAGGCGTCGGGAGTTTCATTTTCGGAATGTAAGTGTGCCTGGCAGTGTCACACTGAGGGTAGCTAATCCCAACAATGAAGTACTTGAATTCACATAGGAGTGTTCATAACACAAGGGTTGAGAGGATGTGGGTTGAGGTCACGCACACGTTTGGAGAAAGTTGGAAGGACTTTTTCTTTGAGCTTGAGGACCTCTATGGCCTGCGGCCTGATATCGACAAACACTTATGGCTCTTGCATTTTCTTTTCCTTGATCTCATCAACCAGCATGCGCAGCAATTCCAGGAGGCCTGGAACCACCACGTTATGGAGCTAGAAGGCCGTCACAATGCTTCCCCAAGGGAGCTGTGGCTTTTTGGTCAAGTCGAGCATGGCGTGCGAGGTTTAGACGATTTTGACAGTCTTGATGGCACTGGTGTTGGGGACAATAATGAGGAGCACGAGGAGCACGTCATCAATGCACTGGCCATGGCGGATTTCAGGAGCGAGAATTCTTACGCTGAGGGGTACAGGGGCCGGATGAACCACGTTGCCGTACCTTCTTCCGACTCTCCTTTCTCTCAAGAAGAAATCAACCGCTTGGACGCTGCCGTCCCACAACTTGACCTTCTTTTGTCCTGGGAGGAAAGGGCTGAAGTGTGGTGTGGCGCTTTGCTTGCAGCCAAACAAATTTTTGATGATCGTTGCTTCGCCGTTTAGATGTATTTACTAATTACTAGAGGTGTTGCTGAAAGCAACTTTGCATTCTCGGGCACTGTATCCCGAGAATGTTTGAATCAGTACCGCCATGGAGATTCGAGGTCATACAAGTAAGTGGCCTAGCCCAGTGTCGCGAGCTTTAAGCAGAAAGCGGCGCTAATGTCGTACGAGAGTGATGCACAATCATAGTCATAGATTATATTGGGCATTTCTGCGTGATGCCAACGATCAACGAACCGCCTGTGTACAAGTGAAAAATGCCGTGAAGGCCAGTGCCCAGGCAAAAGGCTAACATGCATTAAGTACCATCATAGGAGGCATTGGGAAACTTGGAGTGTCAAAAGCCAACAGGAGAAAAGGGCACTGAGAGAGCGCTGAAGGCGCACAACACTAGCGACAGGAAGATTGGTGTACAGCGGCGAGCGTACAGCGGCATAAGATATATTGACAAGGGTAGGAAAGTGGGAAAGAGCGTCCGCATTCGTTCATGGTTTTCCACAGCTGGCAGAAACGGCACTCAGCACTGGCTCGCTTAAGGCCTGGGCAACGTACCTACTTTCTATAAGATGAGACGCACAGCTAGGCTCCTCCAAGCAGTCTATGACTATGGGCGCAAGGCACATTGTCTAATCTGCCTAGAGGAGACTACATGTATGCGACGTGCGTACATGTGAATTCAGCAATGCGGTTGAGAAGCAGCCATCGTTGAAACCTCACAAGGAAGTACAGCGGACCCATCTGTCGAAAGCACAGATAGAAGAAATCCAGAGGCTGCATGCAGGGATCCCGAGATGCACACACGGCAGAAGCTAGCGCTGCAATACAACTGCTCTCTGCTATTTGTTGGAATGATTGCACTGCTGAAGGAGATGCATGAGAAGATTAGGGAAGTGCTGGAGAAGCAGAAGGAGAAATGGGGTGAGAGGAGGAAGGTTGCGAGGGAAGTTAGGAAGCGGAGAAAGATGAATCCTCAGAATACATGTATCTTTCCTAGCGTGCCTGTTAATCATTGATATTTTGGAGAGGCACCCAGGTTGACCAGCATCGCAAACGGGATCTGCACTATGGCGGCCGTGTGATGCGTTTGGAGCGGAGAAAAGCGGAGAAAAGCAGAGAAAGGCAGATGAGGAGCCTTGGCTGGACCGGTTCATCTGCTTAGTAATTTAGGCCCTGCAGTGACCATGCCTACTGCATGCTTCAACACTAAGCGCTCAGTGTCATCAAACCGTCACGCCCATTAACACTAATGTTTTCTGAGGTTTCATAGCACTTGCTAGGTCTTCCCTGGCAATTTTTCCTCACTAGGTTCTCCCTGACGAGTGATTCCCGGTACTCGTTGAGTCTTCCTTGACAAGTGAGCTTGCTAGGTGCTTCCTGGCAAATTTGATTTTCCTGGCAGCTCTGGCAGCATCGCCAGCACCATATGCATGTCTCAGACTCCCGCCTTGGCTTGTCTCACGCAACTCTAAGCTCAAAGTGGAGCGGATATCGATCCTTGATTTCGAGAGCGCTTCGCGGGATATTGGCCACCTCGTGGCAAGTACCTCCAGGTTATGCGGCATAATGGCGCCTCGTGGCCTTGGACAAGGTACAACGGAGGTAGTACTGTCTGGGCCTGAATGTTCACGTATACTTGGACTGGCAACATGCTGCGTATGGCTTGGAGAACCAAGCCACGTATAATGTGTGAGTGATTCGCGCATTAGCTTGTGTTCGGTCTTCACGCATCTACACATCTTGAAAAGCCACAGGCCTATAGTCTAGAGGTGATCAACACCGAGTCTGTGGGGCAGTGCGGCTTTTGACTGTCACTTGAGGTTCTCAGACGGAGTGCCTGTGTCACAGCTCTGACAGCCTGATGGATTGCAATGGTTGGACCTTCTCCAGCTGAGCACTGAGTGCTGAGCGTTGCACATGGGACACTTGTCTCAGCTAGAATAAACAAATGTAAATCTGGATTGCAGGGTGCAGATATCGCAGGGTTTCTCGCTGATTCGTACTCGCCTTTTCCCCGCTATGCCTCGTGATGTGTGAACCCGTCGTCGCACTCGACCAAGGAACTCCACCCCGCCTTTGGCATCAGCAGCTTTGTTAGCAAGGTGCTCTCGCAACACCACCATGGATGAGGATGAAAGCTTTTTGGAAGAATTAGCCACAGGTTCATAAAAAATCTCCCTTGAGTCTTTTCTCTGCGGCATGGCTGATGGGGGTTATAGTTGAAGGTAGCGATCACAAAGATATTCAAGATGATGGTATGCCACAGCTAGTAGCTGCAATGTCCCAGGGCGCAACTTTGTACCCAGGTATGGTGAACAGGCTGTTGGAGTACGACGCCCTTATATACCTTACTCTCCACAGTGCCTCCTCCGACACTCCAGTCACCTACTCAGCCACCCCCTCTCTTGATGTGATTGATCCGCCGGTCCATTCTAGAGCTAGCTCCTCAAGACATACCTCCAATGGTTTCTCCGCCAGTGGCGCCTGTATCAACTCACAGTAGCAGGCGCGAGTTTGGGCAGGAGGGTGAGCACAGGGCGACTTTTTTGCCGGCGTCCATTGCTTCCACACCTAACAGGCCCCTCTCCAGTCGTCTGCATTTGGAGAGCCCTCCTCTATCCAAGCAGCGATCTTACTTGCCCATGTCTGAGCTCTCTTTTCCATCTATTTGCTGCTCCATGACATGCTCCCCAGCTCCCTCTCATTTCCCTGGTTCACCCGTATCCCTTCCAAGCTCTCCGCCCTCACCTGTGCTCCATGCTGTCACTGAGGCAGCCACTCAGAGACTTGCGAATGACTCAACTGGCGATAGCATTAGCACGGACATGGCTGCAGGGAGCGCTGAGCTGGACGACTATGGTAAATATGGCACTCTGTTCATGGGAGTGGATATACCTGGTTTACGAACCTCGTTCTTTCAGACTGAGGTCCCACTCCCATTACGACCAACTTTTCAAGACATCATCGATTCCATTCTCGCAGAGCCCAAGTGCACGACCCTAGCCATGTGTATCAATCGTGGTTATTGCGAAGGCCTACTTTTGGGAATGTCTCGCTGTGTTATCAAGGTCGAAGGGGATAGCGATTATTGGCGATCTGAGTTTGGATACGGCGGCGTTGATTGTTTGTCATCTTCAGACACTCAGCCTTTTACTCACGCCACGCTGCAGGCATTCCCTGGACCACATCTGGATGCACTGCTCGATAGATATGGGGCGCCCAGAACCTGTCGAGTCTACACTGTATACATCAGTGTACCTAACACGGTTAGTCACTGGTTCTGTGCGTCTTTGTTTTCATATCACATACTCATACATCTTAGTGTGTACAGTCCAACGGGCCAGCACCCCAGTGCACTCCCACGGCCATTTCCACCCCTTCTACAAACAGCACCAATCTGGAAGGTGGTCTCTCAGATGCGCAGCGTATCTTTCTGAGCGACCACTTCCCAGATGACCAGAAACTGCTTGATGACCTCGCGCTCCATCGCCTGCAAGACACAAGCGCGCACGCCTGCCTCTCATACAGCTGACATGTTATAATACGCAGCGTTTGCAATCAGCTCCGGATTCCCCTGGCTGGAAACGGTGTCTCGTATGAATCTCCTGCAGGCGTCTCCATCACCCGTGACACCGTTGTACAATGGGCAGGCTTGGCCATTCGGACATGGCAAAACCACTGCACCAAATTTTGCTTGGTCCGCGAAGTGGTAAGCTGCTTGGAACGGCGAGCCAATCGTTTTGTTCTCCAGCCTGTGGCTCAAGATGACTATGAGGCCTTAAAGCTGTTTACGCTTGGAGAGCCCATTCTCATCACAAGCAATAACAGATCGATTCCAGCTAACATGGCGGCCGGTTGGTCTCTGTCCGCTCTAGTTCAGGTGGCGGAGAAATATGCGCTCTCAAAATCTCAGTAGCTTTTCTTGTATTTCTCACTACCACATCGTCTTTGACTCTTTCTCTGTTTTTGGATTTCTTGTAACAAGAAAGCGCAGCTAATGTAACTTCAGATCATCTCCAGATTTGCATGCTCGTCTGCCTGCGCACTAATTGTTCTGTGGCAAGCGTCTGGCTTGTAGTGCTCAACAAGCTTGATGGTTATGACTTGACATGCGCACACGCGCGGGATGTCCTTGCCTGCCAGAGGCATGCATACACCTTTATTGGCAGACCGGCTGTCATGTACCCTCCAATCTCAGTATCCATTCAAGAAGTTGTCACTTGAAATAATCAATTTCAAATTCCCATCATCTGGGCAGCGATCAAAGTATGCCCAGCACTCCATGGCCCCGTTCTCCGCCGCTTGAGTTTCCCCATGCTCTCACACTGGTGTGCATGGGCCTGGAAAAAAGGAAAAAAAAAGGTCGATCACGACCGCTGGAATGCTTGTGAGTATATATATTTATCTCCCCCTTAGCGAGTCTGTCAACGCCTGACCTCGACTTTCTCTCCCTCATGCCATCTCTTGAGAAATGCAACACCTGCCCTCAGGGGGTGGCAGATTCTTGCATCGTGTTTATACCCAACAACACCAACGTTTGTCACCTCTTGTTCTCTCCAATCATCTTAAATCCCTCTCAACGCCTTTTTATAGAGCCCAACGTGCTATTGCGGTCACGCAGATACCGCACATATGGCGCCCACCCAGCTGCCAAAGGGTGGGTGCCCAGCAAGAGGCTGCCTTGGCTTCACCAGCGTGAGTTTTCGGTCCTACCTCGTACCACGTCATGTGTCTTCTTATACCAAGTATCCCAGGCCCAGCCCAACGAAGCATGGAGACCCACCTCCCTCTGTGTTTGTGGGTATGGGTGGTTAGCACACGACACCATGCCAACCCTGGTGTGCACCCAGGTGCACTCTGATCAGACAGCTGCTCCACCCACATAAGTTTCTCATCCTTCTCATGATTCATAGAGCTGCGCTATTACTAATAGCAACTCGTTAGTTCTGTCACTTTCCCGCCATTCCGTAATCCTTTTGATGTAAACAGCAACAGCAACTCCATTTCGACATCCAATCGCGAGCTTGCACCAGTACTGCGCAACATCTGTCGCCAGACTGCAGTCACGCCTTCACAAACCAACTCCCGGAGAATGGTGGAAACCAGAGTTTCAGAGACCCGAAGGGGTAGCAGTTGCCCTAGGGGTGGGCAAGCACGTGCAACACAGCACATAGCACCAACGCCGACACAGCCCATAGCACCAATGGAGTTGAAGTATCAACTTGCTCTCTTGCTGTTCTGTGTAGGTTTTTTGAATAGGCCATTATATTTGCACGCATTGCTCACATGGTCCGGATGCTTTAGATTTCTTCACAGCTTGAACCAGCCAAGCGTCGCCTACAAAAATACCCTGCCTGGACAAACAAGGCGCAGCCATTGCTCAATCAGCTTTACCGAGCGGGTTTGACCGTCAACGTAACACTATCCACCTCCAGCGCTGAGCCCCTCTGGCACCAGATTCAGAGCGCAGTAGCTGACCACACCAGGCGCGTGTCAGAGTCGTGCAAGTCCGAAAGGGTCCGGACAGGGTCCGAGCGAGAACGGAGGGTCCTCAGGGTCCGGACACGCGGAGGAGGACGTCTGACTTCCGGAGTCGACAGGAATGGAGACGGAGACTTAGGAGTCGCTGCTGGGCGAGGACAGATGGGGGGAAAGACGAGATACTAACTCTGCTGCACCCCTAAGGGGGCAGCTGGTATATATACATGAAGGATGGAAATAGGAGTGTCAAAGATAATGAATGGAGAAGCAAGGAATGTATGGACGTAAGGGAAGGAAGCAAAGGAACAATGGGAAGGGGTTCGGGCAGAAGCCCGCGCGCTGGGAATCCTGGTCCAAGGCTAGTCGGAGAAATAGGGCAAACTCCGGACGCTCCGGAGGGTAAGGAGGGGCATGGAGTGGTGGCTGCGCCTAGTCCGGAGTCCGGAGTTGGGTAGGAGCAGAGCGGAGGTCTGGAGTTGGCACGCAGCATGTCAAGGTCGTGACAGCGCGCAGGAATTCAAGTCCCGGGGCCACCCCAGTCCACCGCAGGATACGACAAGTATCGTCTGTTTGAGTGGGAGCCGTTAAAAGCTGGGAGCCAGAACCACATCCAATATTTGCTCTCGACGGGCGACAAAACCCTCGAAGATAATTTCAACGCCAGCTACATGTCCTCAATTGCGCATGTACCAAGCTCCTTTTTGCACAATGTGATTTATTTTGGTATGCTAGTTGTTCTTGAGTGCATTGCAAAGGTTGCTTACGCTTATTTACAATGCTGTAGCCCCAAAGTTTGGAAACTTAGCTGGGAGGATCAGCTGCTTCAACCCATTGGCACACAATGGCCTGCATGAATGCTTCGGAGAGTATGTTCTAGACACATTCTGGACTGAGAGGTTTTATGAAGAGAGTGCGCAGCCCGACTGCAACTGTCTTGAAGATGACCTTTATGAAGAGTCGCATTCGCCCCCCCCCCTGTCCAACCTGCTGTCCTGCATCCGGCCATTGCACCCGCGGTCGCCGCACCTCAATCTTTCGGACCACCGGATGATGCCACCACCACGCCCCCAGCGGCCCAGCCGACTGCGCATATCCCTCCGAGCCGCACTCTCATCTCCAAAGATGTCTCACCCACTACTACGGTCACTCGCGCTGCGTGTCAGCAAAGTCCCATGGTAGATCTTGGCGTACCTGCTGAGGTACGCATACATGTAGCGGATTTATGCGCACAAATTTCGTACCAACGCCACTCTTCCTACAGACCGGGGCTGCTGGGCCTATTGTAGAGCAACAGGAGCAGGAAGCAAGTGAGGAAGCCAACACAGTTGCCCCTCCCCACGTCAGTGTTTAATTTTTAATATCACCTCACCGAGCAGGCACAAAGGCCTGATGCAAACTCAATATTAATCCTCTAGCTGGCTCGCGCCAATTTAGTAACGAACGCCAAGCAAAGGAGGTCACACACTTGGTAAGTCTCGCTCCTACATTGCGCCATAACTCACATTAATATGTGTCTCCATGATTAGGGCTGCCGTTAAAGCCTGGGGGCAGCGGATCACTCTTTTGGCTCCCGTCATTCCAGATTGCGAGGAGTGGGAAGGTTTTATGAGGGATTCCAGCAGCAACACTCTCATATTGGCAAAATGCCTGATGCAGCAGCTAAAGAACCTCATCAGAAAAGGCCCAATTCAACCCGTCAGCACATTGGACTTCCCTAGCACACTCCATTGGAAAGAGAGCATCACTCTTCGTGGTCTCTTGCATCCTAGCCTGGAGTGGGCCTTCCAATCATGAGCGCCTTCTTTTATAGCAAGTGGTTTAACATGCGCTGACTCCTGCCTCAGGGGTGAAGGTGTCGGGAAAGGTGTCCTTGCTGATGTTCTTGAGACCGCTATGAGAACAATGCTTGCCAACAAAGCCTACTTTCAAAATTGCGCAGATTCATACACAACTCTCTGCATACAACCCGGGGAGGATCGCGAGCGTATAGATAACATGCGTGCTTTTGGAGCCCTTGCATTCCTTTACATCTATGTTCTGCGCAGACCGCCCGGTAGCCTTTCCCCCTTGTTGTTTGCGCTACTGGATGGCAGTCCCCAGGCGCTATACAACAAGGCGTTCTTGAGCTCGGTCCTGTCTCGAGAGAGCATGGCAGTTTTGGAATGCGTCTTTCAACTCTCACCCGGTGATGCTGTGGACATGTCTGTGGGATATTTGTTGGAAACAACGCTAGACCAGCAGGTGAGTAATGTAGGTACTCTTGAGCTCAAACCACTCTAATGATGTTAAATCACATCAGTGCAATCAGTACACAGAGCCAAGAACGCCCACTGCGCAGGCAGCAATTTTTGGGGCGATCATTTCGGGCGTGCACCTTCGTAGTCTGTACCTGTACCTCACTGCCGAGGCGAGGGCCTTTTTTGAAGGGTTCAACTTTCGCGTCAAGCTGACTATGAGAACTCTCGAGGTGTGTAACCCAGTACATATACATTGAATTGCGCTGACAGTTATCACAGACTTTTGACGAATTTCCAGATGGCTTTGTTGGGTTTCTCATGGCAATTTGGAGTGAGGCCTTCGAGATCCATGACCCTCAACAGCTTTTGGACCGACTCTCCTTCCGAGCGACACCGGGCTCATGATCCCTTGATCCTCGCACACACTTCTTCTACGAAGCCATCAAGTCATACATCTCGGGCGTAGGCACTCCTACTTCACCACAAGGTGAAAACCCACTCCCTCTTGAGCACGCTGCAGTTGAGAGGGACCCCACATACCGTGCAAGGCTGTTTTGTGTTTCCATAACCGGAAGCGAGCACCTGCCTATGAACCCAGATGCCGCAATCAAAGTAGGTTTATCCTCTGGATTCTTTAAGTATTGCGGTCGTCGCTAACTTGGACCACATCTACCAGGTGATTTGCAACCTCACTCCGGATCCCCTGGTGCCTACAGCAAATGCAATTGCCGTCGCGACCTGTGACACAAGGATCACATTTCCATGGGTGGAAGACCTATATCTATGGTTCTGTGGGGGTGGCATTGTGCTGGAGGCTACAGGCGAGAGGAGGAATGAGTTCGACATGTGGGTCCATGGGACAGTGCTAGTTCATTCCTGGCAAAGCTTCGTGGCAGGCGACATCGAGTTCAACCAGGCCTAACTCTTGCAAACTGCTGTATACTTGTAGGGCAAGGAAACGAATAGTTGAATTGACGAATAGATTCCGAGGAGTCAATAGTAACACACCCTGAATGTCAAACTTCGTGGTTCGGCCTATTCATTTCCACATGCGAATTGGAATAGAGAGCCCGGATTCCCCATTCATTCAAAAGTCATTCGCGAATCCAATTATTCGCGAAGACGAATAGCCATCCGGATTTTCACAGGAAACGTAGTCGCGCACAGCCAGACCTGGCCAGACCGTGGCCAGAATGTGCCACCATCTGACACGCTCAGCTCCTGCCACCTCCCACGAGTCACGACGGTCACGACGAGGACGCGTACTTCAAATTCAACCGTAGCATACGCATACACCAGTGAGCTTCATTATTCTAACGCTTCCTATATTCACATTCCCTCTCATAGCGCGATGCGATGAAGGACGGGCGCGATGGCGCCGCAAGTGCCAAGAGCGAAGTCGATAGGTACATGGTTACATAACACGCAAATGGCGAACGATCACAGCGTAGGTGAGTACTAGCCGACAACAAACGGCGGGGGGCGAGCGGCGAACGAACAGTGACGACATCGGCCACCGCGAACGACAAACGAACGAACGCACGAACGCGGGGAGTGGAACAGCTACAAACGGCGACGACGGGCGACGAACACGACGAGTGACGGCCACAGATGACGAACGACAGACGACGAACGACGGCCACGGACGACGGACGACGGACGACGAACGATAAACGGCAAACGACGGCCGTTCGCACAGGCCACACACCAACCCACGACTGTGCTCGCCGTGCACGCATCGGCGACAGTAGAACAGCGGGTACGCACTCACAGCAGCAGCAGTGGGACGCGCATATGAAAAGCACCGGATCGTACGCATAACCGCAGGCCTCGCCCGCATTTGTGCTAACGCTCACGCCCTCGCCCATAGTTTCACTCTCGCCACCGTTCTCCCGCACCCACTCTCCCATCCCTCATAGGTTCACCACTCTCCCGTCCTCTGTCTGACAAATGCGCTGGCGCGCGCTGAACGCCTCACGCGCCCGATTGGCTGCTCGGCGCCGGCCGGCGCACTGAAACTACGTGCCGACTCTGATGACGAAGGCTCACGGGCCCGCACACCTACTCGGCGTTTGCGCGTTCGCAACGACGACGACGGTAACAGAAGGTACGTAGTATTCTTGCACAAGTAAATAAAGGCTGACGACTTGGCTCACCAAGCTGCGAGCCACGGATAGGTACGTAAACGGCAACAACGGATACGCGATCGGCTCAGACGAACGACAAGCGCCAGCAACAACAGATCGAGTGGCGCGCAACAACACCCCGCGAGGGGCAACGGGCATGGCAACGGGTAGTAGACACCGCGCATGCACCTACGCTCGCGTTGATCCCATGTAAGTACATACTATAATAATCTCACGCTGCCTCGTCTTCTCTAGCCTTCATTCTCGCAGGCCTTTCCCGCACCGGTCTCGCCGTTTTCCCTTCCCGCCTTCTCGGACCCGCAGATCCGTCCTCTCGCCTCCTTGTGGGTCTATTACACCAAGGACCTTGGCCGATGTCTGAGGCAAGTACGCACAACGGCCCCGAATACAGCGTTTATAATTTGACATAGGATCTGAGCAACGAGGATCACAAACGACAACGAAAAGGAACCAAGAACTAGGAATAGCGAGGGTCACCTAGCAAACGACGATAGCGGATAGTGAACGAACAACCTCAAACGGCAAATGTGCGAACGCGCAAAAACGAATTCGCAACCACCTGGTGTGCGCACCACCATTCTCGCCCACCCTACGCCGCACGCTCGGACACATATGCGTGCATATAGCTTATTGGGTTGTCCACCCACACACTCCCACCCCACACCTTCTGGCGTGTGCACGAGATGGGCCGCTTCTTTTCTCTTTTCTCTTTTTCTTCCCATTCCTGTACTTGTATGATTGCCTGGCTGGGCCATTCTTATTAAATAAATAAAAATTCTTGCAATTTTACGTTGTGTGAAGTCAAAGTCTCTGTCCGGTCGCGCTGAGTATGAGACTTAGAGACTTGGAGATTTTCTCGCTGTATCTCTGTGACCAGAACTGCCAGCTTGAGGAATATATTCGCGACTCGCGATTGATTTGATTCCGGAGTTTTGGTCACTCTGGTGTGATATACATTCATGAATATGAGCATTCACAAATAGTTATTCATGAATATTTAAAAAATAAGAATGAGATTGGGATTGAGATTGGACCCTACCACTCCTGAATGTCACCAATCTTGGTGCAGGAATAATAAATCTTGTCATGCCCTATATACTTGTCATATCTTCTTGTGCGCCGTCTATCTTCCATTGCAATCTTTATCTTTCTTACTTCTTGGTCGGGCCACTTATTTCTTGGCTGAGTTGCTTCATCTGCAGCTCATATCGCGCATCGTTCATGTACCATTTCTCAAGTCTGTCATCTACATACCGTTCATCCAAATCCAATGTTGTCATCACTTTCATGCGGCCGCCAACTCCTCAGTGCTCAGCACTCACCACTACCCAGGGAAGGGAGGAAGAAACATAGTTATAATGAGGGGAGCGGGAAAGATACATTCTGAGCAGAGAAAATACAGAACCGCGGGCGTGCAGAATGGTATGCTCTTTCAATTGCCACTTGACTCTGTCACTGTTCGTGGGATCTTCAAAGAGTTGTGCCGCAGGCGAGCAAAGGGAGGTGCTGGAGAGAGTCGGAGTTGGGGGGTACGTACAGTTAATATACGTACGCTGACCCCCCTTCTTGCGCCGCGGATTGATAGGTTGTAGCTCATTGACTACCTAGAGAACCCAAGATTGCTGCAATAGTCTTCTCACTTATGATACCATTTTCCTAGAGCGCTCACCGATATTGTCACTAGCTTGTCACACTAAATACTGCAGCTGTCGGTTTATTTATAATAATGCTTGGTTTGGAGATATGGGGTCCCACACAGGGTGTGACCGTGATGCATATTTGTGATTTTGTGCTTCCGGTTTGCATGGACAATATTGTCAAGATGAAAACGGTGTGGAATCCCTGGGGAAACGCAGGGATCCTTGCAGATCCCAGGGAATCCTCATGTGTCCTTGTGCTTCGGGGGGAATCATCAGGAAAACCGGTAAGTTAGAGAAAAACTCCAGCTCGTTTTGCCTGTCATAATTTTGTCCAATAATCGCCATCATAGCTGTGATCAAGGAATTTCAGGTTGCCAAGCACCACCACCTCTCCAGGAGCAAATATATCACAGGTACAAACTATGAGAGTGCTAGGGAGTGTGTAGAGTGGGTATGGAATATTTCAGGATTGATAGGGCTAATTAATTTGGAGGGAAGGAGATGGATAGCAGATAGAGATGGACAAACTCCTGTGGATGAGGAGACTCCCCAACATTTGCAGAATGTAGAGCTTACTTAGGGTAGCAATAAATGCCAGCCTCCTCATTATCTCTTAAGGATCCTAGCATAAGATAATACACAACTTGGTGCAGCAGTGTGACAGTGTAACCACACAGGGAGGTAGATGAGGGAGAAATAGAGATAAGGCTGTGTTCGGATGCAGTACTAAAATAGCCATGGGATTGGGATCAAAGATGATTTCTGTCAATGCAGTGATGGTGTGGGTGTGGTATGGGCAAGCTCCATCTGAATCAGCTTGGCAAGCTGCTTTGACTGCATGTTCTCTGGCATAAGATATACAGATGATAAAGGAGTCTTGAGGTTGGTTGTGATGCTGATGATCTCCTTCAAACATGGGACACCAAGTGTGATGTTCTTACTCGATACACCAGCATAATGGAAGGTGTTAAGTGTCATCTGCGTCACTGGCTCACTGATGGACTGCACCATGAGTGTGCCACACATCACATAGGGTTCACCAGCAAGATGTTGAACTTGGATTCCACCTCACCCAACACCCAATGATTTTTTTACCATATAGGTCTGTTTTTTATGTGATTTTTGCATTTTCCCAACATGCAGCACTCAGCCTTTGGCTGAGTACCAAGACTTGGTGGTGGTGCAGCTTACAAAGCACACATATGAACCTCACGGCATCTATCCAGCATATTTGCATGCGCTCGCAGCAGCACACTCATGCTTGTTTTGTCTTGATGTGGGGATGCCGGAGCTGCAGGCAAAGTTGGATGAGGAATTGAGCTTGCTCAAAGCAGACTGCTGACTCTTACGCGAGTTTGTCTTCAAACTCTTGGATCCCACCAACCACATTATCTCCCTGTCAATCTCCACCGTATCATTCAGAATGCGCAACAAATTTAGTACGCCCCAGCACTTGTATGTCAAAAATGGGATCGCAAATTTTTGCAAATCCCGGTGTGCCAATAGACTCTACATACTCTAAATACTATTCCCTCAAAGTTTGGTGAAAATCGGCGGACCGGTTCTTGCTGGGGAGGGGGGGGGGGAATCTGCGGTAGCCCCACCCCACCCCCCCGGCACAATTAATTCGAAATCTGCCCCCAGGGCCCTGGAGAGTGTTTCCAATCCATAGAATAGGTGCACAGAGCTTAAGTCCAGACGTCAGAATTAATCCAATCATGGGAAGTATTTTATCTTAGAAAAACGTGGGGGGTTGG
>KL198058.1:271047-333772 GCA_000697705.1 Botryobasidium botryosum FD-172 SS1 | reverse complement strand
GTATGGTGGTAGTGGCGAGTCTACCGCGTGCAGCCTCGGGTGGTCGGCGTTATACCGGGTATAGGGATTGCGGCGAGCAATCCTGCGTTGGTGGGCTCGAATAATAGGTCACCGTCGTGTGACCTTATCGCTCGCGGGTTGCGTATCGTTCGAGTCCGAGAGAGAAAGAGAGAGAGAAAAAGAAAACACGCGAATGGGACGAAGTCCCTGTTCAGAGTGTAAAAAAGTGTAAGGGCGGGCTACCGCGCGTAGCCCTAGGTTCGCGTAGGGTGAGGCTGCCGCGCGCAGCCTCTGGTTCGCGTAGTCTTTACTCGCAGTCGAGGCGAGTACGAGGCGATCTGAGCGCCTCTCTTGATGGGGCACGACATACACTGAATGAATCTATTCGCGTACGGTATGCTGAGGGTTCAGGTATCTACAGAAATGGGTATATAACCCTATGATTATGTAATCCTACTAAGCGGCCACTGGCCACAGGGTGTGTCCCCAAGGGTAACCCTTACAATTCCCCCTATGAGCATAAAATGCACAAAAACTATTGGGCCATGGGAGAGTAAGGAGCTGGAAGATATTTGTAGAAATGCAATATTGGTGCGAAATTTTTGGGCCACTTTCCCTACTTTAGAGCTTAGCTCCACTTATTTGGCTTAAACCCTGGTTTAAGTTATTTTAAGCCATTTTAAGTTGATTTAAGCAAACCATGAGTTTCCTGATGAAGTGGGGTGGGGAATAGTGAGTTTGACTTAGAGAAAAAATCTGAGCCACTATTTTCGATTATGTAAGGGTCCGTTCGGCAGGAGATCAAGATCACGAAATCTTGATCTCTCTGCCTATATATAGGAATTGGACTAATTTAGACCAACATGTGTAGGAAAAAGCTTACAAATATTACCATAGAGAGCAAAATTGTGGTCTCCTGCCGAACGGGCCCTCAAAGTCGTGTCCCGGATCCAAACACCATGAGTACTACACGAGGTTGCACGATGGCTGTTTCTCTTCTCAACCACGACGTGCTACCTCTTTCTCAGTGAAGCTCAGCCATGTGTAGCATTATTCCCACCACCACTCTCTCGCACGCACAAAGTTCTCGTTCACCCATATAGCCCACTTTAAAAAGGTATGTATTTTCCACCAACCTACACCATCCTTTTTGTTCAACATCTCACTGATAGATATTAGAAAACGAGCCTTTCTCGCACTTCAAGGCCCAGCACCAACACACGCTTCCAAGTTCCTCGCGCTCTTTTCCCCCTCTTCCTCTCACACTACTCTCACGCGCATAGTCTCCATCGCCATTTTCTTTTCACATCCGTGCGTTTTTGTTCTCGCGCTCATGCTACCGCTCGTGTTCATCACTCTCTCCCTGTTCTATCTGCACTGTACTTCCTCCTTTCACTCACTTAACAGCGCTCCTGTCTTTTCATTCTCGCTGTGCTTGTATTCTCACTGTTACCACTATTTCTATCCTAGCGTTTGTCTGCCCCCATCGTTCTCGCTCTGTTGTTACCTAGTATAGCCCCAATGGATTATTTTGCCCCCCCAGATCGAGTATTATGTAGGAACGGAAATATATAAGCGTCCGTTTAGGATACCGTAAGACTGATGAGACCGCTTGCAGCCCATTATATGATTATAGACTGCCTCATAATGCATTATGAGGAGCATAGGAAGTGCTGCCCAGCATTACCTGATGTACATGTGACAATAAGTTCTGTGAGCTATGCGCAATGTGCTGCAAACTCGTAATTATATTATACATTTTTTGACATTATAATGCACTATAATGCCTTACCATATAAAACGGAACTTTGGGACAAAGCACTTGAGGATGCAGTCGGTGGGTATGACTCGTATTTGACAGGAGACCCTGCGCCAAACATGTCGAATGCTTCTTGTAAATAGAAACCAAATGAAACTACTAATACACAAACAAACGTCGGCCTTGCTGGGGCCCGGAAGCAAAAAGGCGGCGCTGCGCCAGTCGTTGCCGCCGTCGGTGACGACGACGACAATAATAATTGACGCTCTAGTCTTATTTGAACCGTCAGCACTCGGATTTCGGGGTTCAGATGGGCGCGCTCGAGCTATTAGCCTGTTCGGGCTAGTGGCTTGCGCTACTACTTAGCGGTTTGGCTGCATTGGCCGGCGGCGGCTCGGGGTCAAGCTCGGGCGTTGGCGGCTCGAGCTGGTTGTTAGTATTAGTATTAATCGCCGGTGTTTGTTACTCAGTGCGGGTGCACCCCCGAAGGGACTATATCATTTATCGCAGCGAGTCGGCAACCCCCCACACCACGCCCGAGACATGCAGGCGGGCGGAAGACGGGATTACGTAATGCCGACGCGACGACGGCCTCTCGTCCTACAGTGTAACCACGCTTCTCACGTCCGAGGTCTGAGGGATTGTTTGTTAATATTTGCGGCCGTAAAATTTTACGCTAAACTAGGCTGAAATTGTGAATGCCGACGACGACGGGCGCATAGCGTCGGTGACACGTCGGCGACGCTGGCGCGCTCATGGGCGACTTCCATGGCGGCCGGATGTAGGGTTTGTTTGGGTCACTTGACCCTGGATGCCGCCGAGTGACTCCCGGACACAAATATTGACACTTCCCTGTCAAATTTCAAAGTCCGAGTCATACCCACCGACTATAGACTCTAAGCACTTGGCATGGATCGCATCTTGAGCATACCAGCCTCCAATAGAATCGATAAGAGTCGTCGCAAGATAAGCTATTCGGCTCACTTCGTGGGTATCGCTAGACGAGAGCTGCTTGGGGCGCCCAGTGGGGAAATCGAGTCGGAGATCCTAATAGGGCCAAGGACTTGCGCGAAGATTTGCGCGTTCCGATAATCAACACCTTCCACAGCAATATGTCTCTGGTTCATGTGATGCTCTTTATCAGCAATGGATGGAGCCAGCAAATCTTGATTTGTCTATGAAGGGGTCAAACGCAAATATAAGTATTTGCCTACCGCACCTGGAGGCGCTATCCACCGCCTCGCATCTCTTCAGTAGATTAGTAGGTACCTTTTTGGGCTATCAGCAAGTATTCCCACTGATGGCAGACGCTCTTTGTGTCACGCACCACCATAAAAGACCCGCGATGCAATTTGTCAAAGCCCTCGTCGCCGCAGCCATGATTGTTACCGCCGTTGCGGCCTCGCCCATCTACACCCCAGGTTCTTCAGGCATTATCGAAAAAAGAAATACCTGCACAGATCCCGTAAGTTTTTCCGTAGCACTAAAGAACATTCGGGGAACTAATCACGTTTCAACAGAGCTATGGAGAATGGTACTGCCCCGAGAAATGTGGTCCAAGGGCTGCGACTTGTTATTGCGGCAAAGTCCTATGTTAGATATGCGACCCCGAGATTTGGAGGAAGATCGCATCGCAAATATATGTGGATTGTTGTCAATACACTAGCGTATCCGTCGGTACTTAAGTCGCCCCCAGTATACGGGTGGACTGGCGTTGTGTTTATATAGGCGCGAGGGATATAGCTATTAATTGTCTATGGAGAAGATAAATGAGCGAACGGGCGTCGGGGCGCCTATGACTGTCATATGCGAGTAGCATTCTCTTCCCCGGGGTTCGGTTTTGCTACGCAGTCTTGCTTTTTTCTGTCTTTTTTTTTTCGCCCCCTTCCTCAATAATGTACTCACGTTTAATGGTTCGCTAGTCCCAGTCTCCACGAGGAAGATGTCTCAGGGGCATCAAGTATCGAATGCGATGCACTACGCGCGAAACCCTCCATATTCGAAACAGAAACGTCGTCAGTGCAGTCTGCATGGGTGATAGCTAGATCAGGAGAGAAAGTCGTTTCCTCAGTGCAACACGATTACCTATCGCCGCCCGTGGCTCGTCTGGCACAGCCGATAGGGTGAGTTTCCAAGTCAGCACAAAACGGGGTCGAACGCTAGTCATCATGATCAGACAATGGGTGAACATGACCACGAGCAATAGAAAAGGTCCACTAGGGGGGTCGTCGTAGCAGGAAAGAATGAAATATGCAGCACGGGGAGGCGAGTACGAGTAGTAAGTACCAAGTAGTTGGCCGCAAGACGGCGGGCGTGGATGCGTGACACTTGTCGCTACTGCCGATCACAGGCCGAACACGCACTTTCGACCTCGAACGCATCCACCATCAGCTACTAATTTTCGAATTCAACGCGCTGGAAGTTTAAGACTCGTTTCAGCCGCACATACTTCACGCCATGGATGAGGTCGCCTGCGATTCTGAGAACAAGCATTTTGGGACCTTTGGGCGATCACAAGAGTTCTTTGATGCGCTCTCGCAATTCTTGCTCGTGGATCTTCACGCAGAGCCGACGCCAACGGAAGCCCACCAAGAGGAGGCCCTTCTTCGCAAGCTCACGTCGATTGTGCGTTCTCCCAACTCGCTCAAACCTGGAAACGATGTGATATAGAGAAAGGGTGTAGTTGAACGAAATACAAGAACTGTCGTATCTGCTCGATCCTTTCCTCGAGCGTATGATCACGCCCACTGTAAACGCCTTCAAGACCCATGCCGCAGAAGTTGTCGAAAAGCCTGATGTCTCTGTTTCAACTAGCAGAGTGGGGCGATTGGCTGAGCTGATCTACTGGTATACGAGAACGCGAGGATATAAGACCTGCAGTATGTTTCGTTCCAATTTGGATGGCTAAACTCCGCTGCTAATGCTGCGCACTAGTTAGGTTTTTCCCTCATCAGGTCTCCGATCTACCTATTGCACTCGGATACCTTCTTCTTCCCAACAGCCTGGCGCAGCAATCCTCACAATGGCCGCTGAGATACATCACGTTATTATGGCTCTCCCTCATATGTATGACTCCATTCGATCTCGCTTTATTCGACGAAAATACCTCTCAGGAAAGTACCGCAAATAAACTTCAATCCATTGGGACTATGTACTTGGACAAAGCAGGGCTGGAGAGGGAAGCCGCTGCATTGTTGCTGTCTCGGCTGTACGCAAGGTGAGACTTATTATATTCCGTTTTACTCACTATTGGATGAATGGGTCTTCCTCGCTCGCTTTGAAGAAAGGACATGGCTACGTCGCTACAATCATTTCTTGAATCGGCTCTTAGCTCCTTGCAAAACACTCAGAATGGCTTCATAGTAGGGAATAGCACACGCTCCTGATGTTGCATATGTTTAATGCTAACCGTCATGCTTTTCAGACGCTTGGGATATTGCAGCTTCTTTGCGATATGACAAAGTCCGGTGGTGGCTCGCATTTGCTTCCCTGTCTTCCAGCTATCAAAGAAATTGTTCGGCTCGTCAACCACAACTTGTCGCTATTCGGTAATACACTTGTGCGAAAATTCAACACGAAGCTGCTATGCAGGGTAACACTCATTGAACTGCCTACTCGACGGCAAGTTGCTCCTCGGAGAGGTGACACCAATGCCGTTCTGAGTATCGAGCCCTGTTGTTGATCAGAAGGTTACAGGACGTGTCTTGGGTAACTTCGAGGTCAAAAACGAGGGCTTTGGAGCTGAAGAAGACGAAGATATAGACGTGCCAGAGGATATTGAAAGTGCGATAGAAGATATATTCCAATCTCTTCGAGACAAGGTTTTCCTGTCCTGTTTTACTTCCTCCTCGCTTACCACTCAAGCTTTGTTATTTTCGCAGGATACTGTAGTGAGGTGGTCAGCGGCCAAAAGCCTGGCTCGAATCTCGGAAAGACTCCCCAAGGAATTCGCGGATCAAATTTTAGAAACTATTCTTGGCCTATTTTCCATTCACTCGGCCGACGGGGGCTCTGAGCTTCCTGCGACGGCTGAAGCTACATGGCATGGCGCCTGTCTCGCTTGTGCAGAACTCGCGAGGCGTGGAATGGTCAGCGATGATCATCTGCCAGATGTGTTCAAGTGGTTATTGAAGGTACGCTTTGGTGCCGAAACATTGTCCGTCAGGTCACTTTACACATGTTATTTACTTAGGCGCTGTATTTCGATATCCGAAAAGGCGCGCATTCAATCGGATCGAGTGTACGAGACGCCGCCGCGTATGTCGTTTGGTCACTAGCGCGAACGCAAGACGTCAATGCGATCAAGCCGTTCGCAATGGAGCTCGCTCGTCATTTGGTCGTTGTATCGCTCTATGATCGCGAAATTCAAATCCGCAGAGCAGCAAGTGCCGCATTCCAGGAGAACGTTGGAAGGATGGTGAGATACCCATTGCTCTGGTATTTCTCAGACAATGCTTACCGTGCCAATCTCATATTCTCGCCAGAATCTATTCCCACATGGAATCGACATACTGCGAAAAACAGACTTTTATGCTGTCAGCATTCGAAGAAATGCGTTTATTACAGCAGCCCCTCAAGTCGCAGAGTAAGCTGTCTATGTCAACTACTCTGCATATGAGACAGCAACGAACCATAATGCTGTTTAGGCACGACGAATACCGCCAATTCTTGATTGACCACTTGCTCATTACCACGCTACGACATTGGGATCCGGCTATGCGCCAATTGGGTGCTTCCTCGCTGCGACTCGTTTGTGCTGTTGATCTTGTCACACTGGGGCCTGCGGTAGCATCGCGAATTGTATGTCTTCACGAAAGGTTGTTTTGGCATGCTCTCACGCGCTTCTTTTCGAGCAGAAGCCCATGTTACGGTCGGTGGACTTGAATGATATTCACGGCGCTCTCACGGCGCTCTCGGAACTCGCTATTGAGTATCAAGAGTGCAAGAAACATCCTCAATTTGAAGCTGAACGCCTACAGGTAGGCTGCAATGCATATTGTGTCACAACTTGGCATTGCGAAACTTCCGGTACTTTTTCTTCTAGATCTATCGTGATTTTATCACGATGCCTTTATCGACATTCCAGAAATATAGAAGCGAGCTCGTTTTGGAGGCGGCGTGTAATCTGATTGCAAACTGTGTTTCTCTAGAGGCCTTGCAGTTGGACTCGCCTACCCCCCGATGGAAAGCCATATTTGAGCTTGGCTTGAAGCATCAAAGCGAGTCGGTTCAAGAAGCCGCTGCCGCCGCGATGGCGTCTATAAGTCGGCTCGTTGACTACAGTACAGACGTTAAAAGATATGCCCATATCCTCTCACCTCGCATTACCTGGTCACTTATTTTCTGGTGCTTTCACATTTGTAAAGGATTTCAACACAGGATCGCCTTTATTGAAACAAAGCATCGCGCGCACGCTTGGTGTCATATCGTACCAGCATTTCTCGCATGGAATTGGAGATGCGATCGCATGTCTTTTAGGCGGCGTGGGCCAGACTGTGGGCCAACTTACTTCACTTTTACCCACTTCCGAGCTGATGGAGTCGAACTATGTGAAGTCATCTACGTTTTCATCCAACGTGGAAGCACGAAGAAACTGCTTCTCGGCCCTGAGGCAACTTGTCCTTAACCTCCCCGGGGGCAGGATTCACGAATGTTGGCGCATTCTCAGTTGCGTTCCCCCACTTCATTGACCTGGCCCTCATATCTCTTCCTTGCAGTACTCAACCCCGCTCATACAAGTAAGATATTTGAAGCATTTATCAGTGGCTTGGACGACTATACTACAGATGAACGCGGCGACGTTGGCTCGTGGATTCGACTTGCTTGCATCGAGGGTGTCGGGTCTGTCTCCCAATGCTTCTTGGAAAACAGCGGAACCCTACAGCCTTTCGAGGACTGGCTTCCATTAAATTCATACCACGAAGCTATTGGGAGGATACTCAAGCAAGGAGTTGAGAGACTGGATAACGTCCGCCAGAAAGCTGGCGAGCAAATAATGACCATTGTGCAGCAAAGTCTGCCCGATATCCCTGGGATCCAAGCTTGGCGTATGGATGGTCAGGAGCTGGTTTCTGAGCTGCTCTCTAGGTCTGCTTTTCCGTGCCTCTCTAAACTTGCTAGGCTCACATAACTTGTAGCAACGATGACATTGCATGGACTGAGGGAAAGTGGCTCTTCCCACGGGCTGTCCAACTACTTTCCATCCCTAGATATCGAAAACAGGTTCTCATCGGCCTTATCTTAAGCATCGGGAGCAAAAATGAAGGCACGGTTAGTCGCGCCGCTCTTCTTTATTCCTTTATCAAGGCTCACGCCATCAAAGCAAACGCCTGCCTCCGAGAGTTTGGCGCAATACGCCACTTCTCTTCCCGTGAAGGGCTCAAAGCCCGGAGATTTTGACCTAATGCGTTTAATCAGCGGAATCGTTGCCCTCGCACAGCAGCATGTGAAGGACAATTCGATGATGGTTCCCATTCTCCACACGCTCGGTGTGCTGCTTGACGACGGAGACGTTGGTCGACTTGCGGCATCACCCGAGGGGTTAAACACGTGAGTTTGCTCCCTTTTTGTCTTTGACGCTTCTAACTTTAGGATGAATCTAGGCTCCATGCAGTGGTCAACCTCGCTGGCAGAAATGCTGATCGTATCAAGAGTGTACAGCGCATATTGGCTTCGATGAAGATGTAAGTCCGTCTCGTCGCCTGCGGTTGGATCAATCTCAGCGATTACATTAGTGCTGTCTCGATGCTCGGGATCCCAGAAGTGTCTCGGCTTGCTGCATCATTTATTCAGCTTTTCCTGGGTCACCGTTTCCCTAAAGTAAGCTGCGATAAGCGATGAGATTCGGGGTTAGCTCATGCTTTGTCTTGTAGGTTCGGGCAGCAACTGCAGAGACGCTGTATGTTCTGCTACAGACTCATGATATCGTATCCGATAGCGAAGAGTTGGAAGAGCTGTTGCTTGAAACAGAATGGTAAGCATTTTCAAGTTGTTCATGCCCATCAATTTTTCACTCATAGTTTTGCTTATCGTCAGGCCCTCTGGAGATCCCGAAGATCACAAAGACACTGTCCAGAAGGTCGTGGTGCTGCTGGGACCATGAGGATCCGGGATTCATGATCTTACTCATGAAATGTATCAGCCACGTTAATTAATTTCCATCTATCTTGAGGGATTTTCCATGAGTTTTTCTACCAAGAAGGCAGAGGCTTCTCCCATGAATATCGTTTGGTGTTCTTCGCGAGGAAGCCAACAGACCTAGCCAGCTCGGTGCTTCCCTAATGTACCGTTGTCTCGTCACTTCTTCTTAGTCGAATTCGTTTCCTCCTTCCATAGCACAGTGCAGCGCGCTCCCAGCCAAGGCATCACAGCTTCCAAGGCTTTTTGGAGCAGTTTGAGCGAGCACAACGAAGCGCAACGTTGAGTTGGTTATAAAAGGCATTGCCTTCCACTGCGCCCAAGCAGCGACATAGCCACCTCATAAGTCCAGCTGCCAACTTGAACTTGCACCAGTACTGTCACATCCAATCTCTTGGTCCTGCTGCACCGAAGCTTGTGTCTCACTCTGATATTTGCCAGCATTCGCCTCTGTCCAAAGCAGCAAGCGAATTGATTGTGCCGAACTACTGTATCGAAAAATCTGAACGATGTGGATCATAGATGGCCCGTTCGACGGTCCAGTGAACAACTCTAGCTTCACTAGTACGCGTTTGATTTATGGTTTGGGTGTTACCTGGTGCTTATCATGTTTATCATCAGAATCAAAGCTGCTTAAACCAGGAAAAAGATACACTATTGGACGCAAAGCTACAACGGATGCCGATGACTTGGTCATCAATTGCAAGGTCGTATCACAAGGACTCTGCGAGTTCCATATTGCTCTCGAATCGGTAAGTTCAACATTTCTTCACGAGTTATTCTCTGATCATATTACTGATACCTGCTCTAATGTGGCATAGGTGACACCCAACGGGGTGCCGTCGCTAATATTCAAATATCATAAAGAACGAATTTGCCAAGTCGTAAATCCCGGTATGGAAGAAAGGAGGTTTCACCCTCATGTTGACAATGAAGCACAGAGCGGGGATAATATCAAAATTACAAATGCCATCGCTATAACGCGCGTACTCTTACCACAATCCATAAAACTATTGCACCTGAATTACATTATATCTGTTATAGTTTGCGGTGGCACACAGTCGATATATTCGCTTTCTCCCCTAAAATTAAGAAAGATACTGTAGCTTCCCTCGCCACCCGCGCTGCGTTGTTGGGAGCTTCGGTATCCCGCACGCATTCGCCGCATACGACGCACTTCCTCCTTCCGGCCATACCGCCACCCCCATACGCAAACCGTTTGATTTCCGGGTTGCTATCTGGTGCTCAGCTTGTCACCCCCGGCTGGGTGGAACGGCTCATAGAGCTTGGAGACCTTCCCCGCGGGGCGACGGACGGAAAGCAGGCATTAGAAGACATCTTTCAGCTTCCTGACGAGAACCGGTATCGTCCGGAAGGCGATGGAGTTGAAAACTGGGCTCCGAATGCACGCAGAACAACGCTGTTTTCTGGGATCCGTTTCTGCTTGCTTACCGAAGGAGTGGTACGACTTTTTCCAAATTCACACCAGAAACTAAAGCCCACGCGCTCTTTTAGGCGCCAAAAGAATTCCTCGAACTTATTGATGGAGCGGGTGGCTCTTTTACTTCATTTGACGTCAAAAGCGCCGCCTCAGGTACTTGGAAAGACAAGCTCCCGAAACTGGCTGCCAGGAACAAGAATCTTGTCCCTCTTGTGCTCGATGAAGACAGCGCCAGTGAATTACTTGCAGAGAGATGGGAAATTGACTATGTAGAAGTAACCAAGAGGTAGGTCACTTACCTCTTTCTCCATATCATGAGGGATTATTGAGCAGATCGTATGGACAGCTTGAACATGCGCATCGCCACGTCCGGAGACTTTGCAAATGCTCTTATCAAGTGCGATACGTCATTTCTATATCATCAGTCCCCTCACCCAGCGGAATCCAGGGCCTCATCATCGAGTTCGTGATTCCCTTTCAGTGAAGCTTAGCTGCATCTTACCTTCCAGCTTTGTTTCAAGGCGACGCCTCTCATCAGGCCGCTGCAAGTAACGAAGAGGATGTTGCCATGGCGCCGCCGCCGGTTGAGAAAGTGGTGGTGGAGAAAACAAGGTCTTTGCCACCAAGGAGGTCGGCAAGAGCTGCTTCCAAGCCACCTGAAGAGCAAGGTAGTACGCAGGCTGACGGTAAGAGCAAGGGGAATGGGAAGGATGAAAGCAAGGCGACAGGGGAAATGAGGCCGCCTCGGAGGGTAGGACCTTCACATACTATACCCTTGACTCGATTCACGTTGACGGTATTGCCATGGACCAGGCGCTCACTCGAAGGGTGGACACAGCCCCGACATTAAACGACCGGCTTGGCCTTGAGCCGCCATCTGTTGCGGATGTCGAACCAAAGGATTTGCCCCCGCCAACGCAGGTCTGCCTCTCTCAGCTTGCGTTGCTCTATTAGGTCATCTAAATTAGTGTTTATATCTGCTCAGTCATTACCACGCGCATCTCGACTCAAGCGGCGCGCTAACACAGTCGCGCCGGAAGACGAGGTCTTTCCGGCCACACAGAGGCCCGCTGCCACCCAATTCACTCAGGTCAGCGAAGAGCCCCCGCACAAGCGCTTCAAGGCGCTCTTCGACGAGACAGCAGACGATAGCGGGGGCCAAAGTGGCTCCAACGGGAAGACCATCGAGACCCGATCCTCCTCGGCGACTTCAGTGGCGATCGTTGAGCGGTCACTGAGCGGGAAAAATGGACGAGACGAGGATGATGATGAAGTGGAAGTTGTCGACGCTCCCCAATCTCAAGCGAAGAAGCGCGCGCTGGTGTCCAGGGCGCGGACAGCATCGGCTGCCCCAACAGCAGAGCTAGACAAGGCGCCGTCGCACTCTCGATTCAAAGCTCTATTTGATGGCACCAAAGAATCTGCCGAAAACGACCCAATCGCCGATGAGCAAGATGCAGAAAGACCTGACACTGCACCACAACCTCCACCTGAGACAAGCGCTGCTGGGTCTTCAAAGCCACTCTCCGCTAGGGTCAACCGAGCGCCATCGGCTACAGTCTCAGAGCACTCGTCGAAAAGCAAAAGCAGAGGTGCATTACCGAATCAACCAGACACAGACTCCAAGCTCCAACAGGCTTTAGCATCCAAGAAACCTCGCGGGAAAAAAGTAGACGACGCTTTCGACCGCGAGTTCAACCAACTTCGGATCTCGGCATTGGAGCAGAGACAGAATGAAGAAGCCGATGTCTGGGGGGCCTTTGAGAAAGATATGGATATCCGGGGAAACTTCATGGTCATCCAGATTGCAGATCTTATGCGGAAAGATGGCGGAAGGCGTAATCATCATGTCCCGGAGACTACCGATACGGGGATACCGAATTTCAAAAAATTCAAAAAGGTGAGACTTGATCGGTCTCTTGCCCCGCTTAGTCGGATTATTGACCTTTTTCCGAAGAAAATCACGGAGCCCCGAGGAGCCAAGGTGGAGCTGGTTCTTAATGACGGGAAGGACTACGGCGTGGGGGCTTGTGAGTCCAACCATACGCCATCCCGGGATATACTGACCAACAATACCTTTCCTTGATAACTCAGCATATTGGCCTAAAAAGACTGCTCGGGGCAGCAATGAAGGATCGCCTGCCCCGTCTCAGAGTAGAGCGTCTGCGCCACCCCGGAGCAGATCTGTCAGCAAGCAGCCCCCTAACCCGAAAAAACGGGCATCCTCACGAGAGTATAGCGATTCCGAGGTCGAAGATATAATCCTTCCGCCGGCGAAGAGACAAAAGGGCAAGACGCCGCTGCCACGCGTGCAGGAGGAGATGGATGACGGCGAAGGTGACGAGAGGACGGAGGTGTTCAATATGGACGTTAGCGGCTCAGATGACCAAGCAAGTGTGGCGAGGTCGTCCGTTGCACCCTCCAGGAAAGGGAGGGCGGCTTCGGTAGCGACTTCACGCAAGGGTTCGGTTCCGCCGGCGACAAGAGCTTCGGGTACGAGCAGAAAGAAGAAGGCGCCTGTGGTTGTCGCAGATCAGGACTCCGACGAGGAAGTCTTTGCTGGATTTGGCAGGAGGCGGAGGTGATCGATGATCCTGATGCCTGTGTTCTCAAGATCTTTGTAGTGATTTAGTAGCGTATCATGATTCCTTCCCCCTAATCAACATGTCACACATGCTGTCGTGCAGATAAAACATCGCTGCGATTCGGGAGCTCGCCCAAGTTCTCTGCGTTTCCTCGCTTTCTCAAAAACCTCAGTACTCACACCCAGGCCGTACGCAATGTTTCTTCGCACCTCCTTGCATTCACGTTGAAATAGCATAATATTCCGAAAGTCTCGATGCTAAAATAGGGAAGACTAAGCGCCTTCCTGGCAAGGTCAAGGACCTGCGTCCTCACGTGCATTCCCGTCGCGACCCCGCAACAGTGACGTTTGGTCATCGTCAAGCCAGTACAACAGTCCCGTATCTAAAGGTCTCCTCCTCAAGGAAGGGGTTAAACACCGCCAGAGATAGTATGCCATGTCCCTTGAATTATTGCGAGCTGCTCCTTCACCGCTTCGTATCTCCCACTCGACAACGCCGCCGGGTTCCGGCTTCAAAGCACGGTGTACGTTCGTGTTTAAGCCTCGCGTGCTAAAGCCTTGTCGTGAAGCTTTGAATGACTCGCCAGTTCCTCCTTCGAGAAGGTCAGTGGACATGGGATATCCGGCCCTGCCATCTCCTTCCAATGCGCAGCTGTCTCAATAAGCGACTGCCGCAGCGGAGAAACGCCATCCAACCAGATCCTCGAGGCATTTTGGAAGAGATTGGCGATAGTTCCGTAATGGCGGTAAGTAAGAACGCGGAAGTGCTCTGGGTCGTGTTCTTCCATCGTGTATTCGTATACTTTATGTTGGCAGGCAAGTTTGATATGAGTTTTTATTTTGGCCTTCTCTTCATCAGACAGCTCCTCGAAGTTATCCGGAAGATCGGGTGGCAGCCCGTGAAGGTCGACCATGTCCCCATCGTAGATGAATAACGGTGCAAAGACCGCTTGGATGAACCGCGGGCCAATCCACAGATTTTTCCAGTCGAGAAGTCCCGTGATCTCAGGGTAGCCGGTGGGGGCCACCATTACATTGCTCTTTTGGAGGCCGGTGTACCAAAAGGTCGAGCGTAGGAGTTCAGATGGAATATTGAGGAGAGGGATGACAGAAAGGAAGCGGTCCAACATTTCGAGATGTGCTTCCGGGTCCGGTGGCCTCTCCTCGGACGACCAGCAGAGGGGGTCATACAGCGAATGTGACCGAGCGTAAGCGCCTAGCCATTGTTGCTCACAGCGGAAGATGGCATGCCCGTATGATTGCAGATCG
This sequence comes from Botryobasidium botryosum FD-172 SS1, assembly GCA_000697705.1. Taxonomy (NCBI): domain Eukaryota; kingdom Fungi; phylum Basidiomycota; class Agaricomycetes; order Cantharellales; family Botryobasidiaceae; genus Botryobasidium; species Botryobasidium botryosum. Next base: position 319,582 of record KL198058.1, on the reverse strand, counting down.
GGCCCTATGGTGCTAACATCAGTCTTCATTCGAAGACAATAAGCCGTGCCACAACAGAGGGAAGAGTATGACTCACAAGGTCCACGGTCGACATTCATTGTCAGCCACTCCTCTCGCCAGAAGTCCCACTGCAGCGTAGGTCCGATTCGGTACTTCTCGGAAGCTTCATCGTCTGGTGCTCCGTTAGCGTATAAGCGGCGTCCTTGTAGCTCCGGATCGACGTCCTCCTTGAAGTATAGGCTACCGATCTGCGAGAACTGGAACTCGGTATAGCGTTTCTCCATCCTGACCACGTTCTCTATAAGTGAGATGGCCTCGTCTCCTGTCATGCCGAGCCAGCGTTGCTCAAGGGGAACTCCGGGCATATACTCCATGATTATGTACTCCGCCCCAACAGGGTTTCCGACAAGGCGAGAGCTCCAGGCAAGCACTTTTGGTACAGGAAGGTGAAGATGGTCGAGTGCGAAATCCATGGTGGCGACTTCACTAGCGGTTGCGAAGTGGGGCGGGCCTGCGCTTGAACATGGAATTCGAGCGATGACTTCTTTATTATTGTCGAGCCTCAGAAGAAATATTTTATTGAACGCGCCTATAAGATATAGTCAAGAGCTGGGTTATTCAGCACGACAAATGTCTCACCTTCGGCAATCTTTCGAATTGATAGGCAAGATTTGGCTCCAGCGGCCTCCGAAGCAATTTTTTGCAAGGCAGCTGCGTCAAACTCGACGTAGTGCAGCATCGTTTCTAATCAATATGCGCTAAACGGTTAATTGCTAGAGGATTTCGATGAGAGATGACTTACGTGGCGCATCAATGTGAAGCCAGCGTTTGGTTGTGCAGCGATAAAGATCCTCGCGTCCTCCGACATCAGGCACTAATTTTACGCCAAATAAGCTCCTATTATCGCGTTAGGAAACATGGCCGTAGCTGTCACCAACCGGCTGTGATTTTCCCCCGAGCATCGCACCAGGCTGCTTGAGAGGCTATGAAACGCGCCCTGAGAGACCGCAACACGGAGCTCGCGACCGTAGCGCCTGGTGAAGGTGCTTGGCGGCTGTAGATGAGCCTGGCGGATATTCGAGCAGAGCCCAGCATTCGGTCGGTTCTGCCGCAAGCAAAGTGGCTCCTATGACGGACGGGGAGTGGTTGAATAGTCCAGCGGCTTACATAAAATGACTTACATAATCTCGGGTCGGATTGAATTCACGAGGCCCATTGATCCCAGCATCTACTCCACCATGTACCCCACTCTCCGTGCTCAACGTCCGACGCCCGCTCCCACCGATGTCAAAATCCGACTTTCCATCCTCGCCACCGCACTCGTCGATGCCCTCGGCGGCCCTCCAGAGTTTCACTCACGCTTTACATTTCCGCTCGTCACGTCCATGCAGCCCAACAACAATTTCGGGGTCCCCCCCGGCGTGTGGACCGACGATACTTCCATGACACTTTGCCTCGCCCGCTCCATCGCGACATACACCCCACCTGGATTTACACATCTTGGGGGGTTCGATGAGAAGCATCAGATCGAGGCGTATGTCGCCTGGTACAAGAAGGGCATTCTGTCCGCTATTGGGAAGTGCTTCGACATCGGGAGCACTATCAGCCGTGCGCTGTCAATCTACTCCAAAAACATAGGCACAGGGGGAAGCCCTAATGACGGGCTGGAGCAGATCAAGGAAAAGTTGAGCGGCGATGGGTTTGGTGGAAATGGAAGCTTGATGCGAGTCCTTCCCGTGGGATTGGCGTACTGGCGCGATGAGAGCGCTGCGAGAGCGTATGCGAGGCGCAGCAGCGAGACCACGCATCCCAACGCCCTGTGCATGGAGGCTTGCGAGATGTGGACTGGGGCGATCGTCCGTATCTTGCGACACAGTAGCCAGCGCGAGGAGGAGCCCGAAGTGCGATATAGTAAACTGGAACTGGGACTACGTGTCGACGTTTCCCTATACGAATGCCAAGCTGAGGGACGCGCTGATTATCTCGTCACACGCGCCCCCTCGCCCATCGGAGCCCAAGGCTCTAGAAGAATACTTCATGCAACACCATCCTATCCTCAGTCTCGTCGCTCAGATAAGATTGAGACCTCCCCGCGGGGTCGATTCGCGCCCTAACATGTCTACTGAGGCAGAGTTACCCTCCTCTGGGTACGTGCTACATACCCTGATCGCAGCACTGTACTGCTTCTTTGCCACGGCGACGTATGAAGAGGGCGCAATATTGGCAGTGAACCTCGGACAGGACGCGGATACTGTCGGTGCGATATACGCGGGGCTGGCTGGATGTTGGTACGCGGCTGTCGAAGAGAAGGACATGGGAGGTGTGTTCTGGAGCGATAAGGTGAAGGAGTGGAAGGCAGATCTCGTTGCGAAAGATTTGGTGGAACAAGTCGCAGAGGAGCTGGTGACATTTGCTACTAAATAGTCCGAGGGGGCGGGTCATCCACCTTTATACGCACCCACCTGAGGATTCCCCATTGTTAATGACCTGATAGGCACCTCAAACATCCGTATAGTCACTGTGACCTGCCCGTGGTTGCGTGAGACTGCCCGGCGCTTTGTGAACTTTGACGGGATTTAAAGTGCTTCAAAGCCTCTAAAATCCTCAAAGATGGCCGTCTTTCCTGACGCGCCGGCCACGCCTTATCCTGCCCAAGGTTTGACCGTTGTTCAACGGCGACAGCACGCGCCACTGATCAAAGCTCCGAAGCAAACCCATTATCAAAGGATAATAAAACACGCCACATCCTCATCCCAGACTGCGGCAAGGAAAAGTGAACTTTGCTGAGGGATAAGGGTAGACCAACCTGTTAGATAGCTGCGGTAGTAGTCTTGAGAAGGAGTGAGGAAGTTGCAAATGGCTTAGCAAGGCTCCTTCTGGAGGTCAATCAATGCCCTTGACACAGTCGCCGTGGTACGCGCAGAGGGTCTAGCAGCTCAGAGCTGACGGCAGCGCGATGAAAGCTGTCATCCGCCAAGCAAAAACGATGATAGACTCGTTTAAGGCGCATACGGGTTACAGATTTACACAGTTCGCTGGGGACTTTTAAATTAAGTATTGCCAGTTTCCTCACAGGAAAAGACAGTGACAAAAGGTACAATCCATAAAGTCATCAAATTATTCGAACTCACTAAAGACCGCTTGCCAGTTACATGCTCATGCCCCTCTATCTGTCAAAGCCCGACTATAGACGTCCCAGCAGGCGCAGACACCTCCCACTCCAACTCCAACATCAGTTTCTCCTGCGGCGCGACCTTGACGGTCCACTTCAACCTCCCCTCCCGCGCATCCTCCCACTCCGCAACCGCGCTGGACGACACCCGCACGATGCCCTTTTCCGCGGAAGCCCCGGAAGCCCCACCACTCCCCGAGCCACCTGGGCTTCCTGATCCTCCCGAGCTACTCGGCCCGGCTTGGTTCTGCGCCGATGAAACCGTTGCTGCTGCCGTTATCGCTCCCGGGGATGAGGTTGAAGCCGGAGGGGGGAGCGCGGGTTTGACGATCCTCACCGTGATTGCCGAGTCCTGCGACACGGGCACCTGCGCAAGGACCGTCACATTCTCCACAGCCCGCGTCCGCGTATTGAACACCGTGATGCGCTGCGCGTATGCGTGAATCTGGGTCTTGGTATAGAACCCGGTTTGGGAGGATTTCGTCGTGCGGGGGTGATACGTGAGGCGGATAGACGAGTCGACGCTGTTAATGGTATAGCATAATATAGGTCGTAATGGGGCCGTTAGCGGGGTTGAAGGAGGAGAGAGATGATTTCGGGACTTGCCCCAGCGGACAGTCGAATGATTCCTCCGGACTAACGGGGGGCACAGGCGAGTTTGAGATGAAGCTCCCATCAAGATAGACACTCGTTTCACCCGGGAGGAACGTGTACTCGGACGCATTTTTAATATTCGCCTATCTCAAACCAAGTAGAGTCAGAAACTTTAATGGAATGATTTTCCTACACAAAGGAACCACGTTCACCTTCAGGCGCGTCTGTAAAGACACGCTGGGCACCGCGACCCACTGCAAACGCGCCTCCAATTTCAACTTGGCAATCGTAACCTGATGGTCCTCCCCGTCCGACGGGATGTTGCTTCGGCCCGGGATACTGAATGTCGCGGTTATGCCTCCTGCAGACGTGACCACCGCTTCTTGATGTATGACCCTGGCACGGGCCCTCTTCATCATAGGCGGGGCAGCAGCCATCGATGTATTCCCGCGGAATGAGGAGGCATTTGCGGTCTCGCTGACAAGAGGCGTGTAAAAGCTCTGAAGTAGGGCGGCGGGGGAGTGCTGTTGGATGGGGGGCTTGTAGACACGCAGGGTGTGAGGGGAGAGCTGAGGTATGGAGAGGCCGAATGTGGGCGAAGCGGTCTCGAGGACTATAGGCACGTCGTTCCAGTCCTGTCCGGGCGCGCAGAATAAGGAGGAGATTTGGTGCAATGAAATAGTTCAGCGTACCTCTCCGGTGGACTGGTTAATTAGTGCCTTGTAAGTGAGATCAACAGGCGTCTCATCGCCTTTGACACTGGCAGTCATCACCCTTGTGTCATAGGCTGCTCTCCATGACGCCTCGTAGACGGCTGAGAGGCAATAATACGTGTAAGCTTATTGCTAGATAGAGGAAACATATAATACTTGTCACCATATATCAAGACTAGCTCAATCGATCCCTCCTCTCGAGCATATATCGCAACAGTGAGCTGCTTGCTGAGCTTATCCGACCCGTCCTTGGTCCAGAACGAGTGCGTAGCTTCCCGAATGCTCTTATCCAGCTCCGACGCCTTGCGTTCAAGTTCATAGGACTGCTCCTGCAGCGCCGTTGCCTCGCGTTCGTACCCGGATAACGCCTCGGCCACCTGGGCGATGCTGTTGTCCTTGGCATTAAGAGTGGTGATGAAGTGCTCGAGCGCCTCGAGGCGCTTCGAAACGCGAGAGCGCGCAAACTCGATCCCTTGCTTTTCTTTCTCCAAGAACTGGAGCTCGGGCGACTTTTGCGGATCGGGGTCGCTGGGGGTATCCGAGGTGGTGACGTCATGGATGGTGGTAGACCCTCGGCCTTCCACTCTGCACAAGAATCGAGTTCATTTCATGAAGCTACGTAATTTTTTTGAGATGGAACACACCGGAGGGTTTTCTCCACCATCACACCGGGGAGTCCAGTGATGGTCACTCTGTTCTGGCCAGCCTGGAGGTCGAATTTCGCCACTCGCGTGATCTCCGCGCGGCTGCCATAGAGGCTGACACTGGCGATAGTGCTCACATCCGCAGATACAAGACGGATGATGTTGGTCTGTGCGTCTGGGGCGGCGGTGGAAGCGATGGACGCAGCGTCGACGGACTCTGGGGCTTTCGACATTGTCGTTGAACGAAGAAGAGTAGAGAAATGCACCCGGTGCCGTATATCAGCCTGATGGACATGTGGCGATACATGGAAGCATTACGTAACATTGAGTTCCAATTCAGTGATGCTAGTCCTCTCTTATCAGGCGCTTACTTGTAGACCGGGATATGTACTTTGCGTTTGTTCGAACTCCCATCGTCTCAAGGATACTCTCGAACGAACCGGAAGGCAAAGGGTTTGCCACCATAACATTCATGGAAGATCAAATCCAGAGGATCCCAACACCACTCTATCACTACGACCGGCCCCTGCTCAGTTTTCGTCCCGGAGCCTGGCAGGAGCACCCCGGACCCACTCCATCTGTATCATCCTCAGCTTCAGCTTCAAAGAGAGATAAAGAGACCGGTTCGGGTGTCAACACACCCCTGCGCGTCCTCACATGGAACATATGGTTTGACACGCGCTACAAGGCCGAGCGCACCCACGCATTCATCCGCGCCGTACGAGCCGCCGACCCCGACGTGTGTTGCCTCCAAGAAACCACGACTGCCTTTGAGGCGATCCTAAGGGCCGACGCGTACTGGAGGGCGACGTGGGTGATGACCGCGCTCGCCGACCAGACGGATTTCACCAAGAGCCACTACGGGACGATGATCTGTGTTAAGAAATCGTTAATGAAAGGGGGAAGAGGGAAGGGGCGGGGGTTCAGCGCTCAGTCGTACATTGTTGCGTTTCCGGGGACGCAGACGGGGAGGTGTCTTACGGTGTTGGAGCTCTCTCCCGGTTCGAAATTGCCCAACACTCCACCCGTGAGTGCCTGCAACGTTTAGTAGCTCCCGACATCCGCTCACCAAGCTCTTACCTACTCTCGCCAGATACTAATAGGAACAGTCCACCTGGACTACACCCCCCAACTCCGCGCCTCGCATATCGCCATCGCCATCCGCGCGCTCTCCATGTCGTCCGCCGGCGGGCCGGTCGCTGCGAGCATCCTCTGCGGCGACACCAACTTCACAGATTACTCGGAGACCGCCCCGCTCGTCCAAGCGGGATTCGTCGATGCGTGGGTGGTAGGCCGATATGGACCCAACCTGAACGCTCCCAATGTTTCTAAAGCTAGTGTTATTACCGATACCGGTGCCCCCGCGACAGCGCCAGGCAGTGCACGTAATGCAAATGCGACCCTCAGTGTCGGCGATACACATCCCGACGGCACAGCTGTAGACTGGCTCCTCGTCGACCCGACGTTCGGAGAAACAGGCGTCCGCAAGCGCGGCGAGGGCTCTCGAGAATCCGAAGTCGTCCGGCGCCTCGACCTCATCATGTGTCGGGGACTGCGCATCGACGCGTGCAAGCTTGCGGGCGAGGATCCGATACCCCAAAAAGCGCTGCGCGCGTCGGGCGTGAAGGAGGGCGACGATATCGTTGTGTGGCCGAGCGATCACAAAGGTGTTTGTGTGGATGTCAAGGTGGTCGGCTAGAAGCTAGATCTAGAATGCGTTGTCCGTCACGCTTGTGGTAGTATTCAAGAGTATTCAAGTCGTAGCTTGTGCCTGTAGGATGGTAGCCTGGATATTCCACTTCAAAGAGACCCGAGGGCGTGATAGTAAAAAGCACAATATATAAACAGCGTTATTACCATTGTACAAGCGAAGGAGCAATAGAATAAAAAACCACAAGGAGTCCCAGCACTAGTGTAATGACTATCGGGCATGGCGCGAAAGAGGCCGCCGGACTTGGGCATCACCGCCTGGCCTTGGTCGTCTTCACCTCGGCGTCCGCACGATCCACAGCCTTCCTCTTCTGGCCCTTGCGTATCCGTGGGATAGCCGTAGTCTTGACTGGAATTTCTGATATAGGATCAGGCGTCAGAGAAGCGGGGGGGGCCTGGCGTCGCGAAGTGTCTCTGGCCGACGGCCACAACATCATCTCGTCCGGATCCGATTCCGCACCGCCCTCGCCCTCACCCTGCCCTTCTATCTCACCCTCTCCTCGCTCTCCAGACCCAGACCCAGACCAGTACCCGAGGCTCTGGCTGTCATTCCGACCATGTTTCAGATTCAGATTCTGAGTGCGACCATAGACGCGACCGCGTTTCCCCTGACCTAGAATGGACTCAGCGCCAGCAGTAGTGCCGGCGGTACCGATCCGCGTGGGATCACTCAAGCTACTTGAGGTTGGTTCAGATGGATGATCCACGTGGAAGTCATGCTCATCTACGAACTCGAGTTTCACCGATTCGGTGTCATCGGTCTGGGGGGAGCCACCTTCTTGCTCCGCTGACGTAGGTGCCGATACCGATGCAGGTGCCACGGCGGAGATGTACGCAGCTTTGGCTGCCTTTGCTGACTTTGGGTGCCGGGCCATAGAGGGGGAGTCACTGGTGTTGGCGTCGTCGCCAGTGGCGTTCCGTAGTGCTCTGTTGCTCAAAGGTGTCTACGCAGGGAGAGATGTGAGCTGGGATGTGTGGAGAGATATGTATATGCGCCACGCACCACTGTGCCTTTGAGAGCGCTCAGCAGCTCTTGTATCTGCGCGGCCTGCATCACGCGAACGCTCTCCATCCGGGCGCACTGCTCTTTCATCTCTTTCACCTCGCGTTGCGCCTGAGCGATAGATTCTTCGTGTATCCGACCCGAGAGGTCCAGCTGCAGGAAGTCCAGTCAAGAAACGTTCTAGCGAAAACATGGGATGTGCCGTACGGTGTTTTGGAGACGTTTTAGTTCATTGTGCGTCTCTGCGGCTGCGGAGTCTTGCCGTTGCTGAATATTCGACAACTACAGTATTGGCCCGAGGTGAGACATCGCGCGTATCAGAATCGTAATTTGAAACCTCACCTGGAGTTCCAAGTCGGCTGCCTTGGCTCTTTGTTCCTTCACCTGACACGACCTCGTACTTGTCAGAAACGTGCATACGGCGACCCTCAGAAGACGACTCACCATCTCGCGGAGACGCGCGTTGTCACGCTCCAGCCGCTCGCGTCCCTCGTTGGCATGCCGCAGCTCCTCTAGCACACCCTCCAACTCTTCCTTTGCGTTCTTTTCGATTCCACGGATCTCAACAAACAACGCGTATCCCGCTCAATACCGCGCCACGACACAAGAACAATGGATGGATCATGGAACACACCTCGACTCGCACCTTGGCCTCGAGCGAGTTCACCTGTCAACCAAAGATAAAGCCAGACGCCGCTGCAAGAGGCGTGGAGTGTGCTCACTGCATTGCTTGCGAGGGCCAGCTGCTTGGTGAGTTCCTGCAGAAGCTCAATGTTCGCCCGCGACTGGTGGGCCGGCGCCATTTTGGTTGGCTTTGCCAGGTGCACGCGCTGTCCAATCCCAGACTCTGTTTGCCGCTGTGTGCTGAAAGCTGTGCGCATATAGCGATCGCCCGATCGCTCGATCGTGTTTGCTTCTCCCTTGCAAGTTGCCTGTCGCTGCCAATCACACCATGTCCAGCACCGAAGCCGACGCGCTCGTCACCTCGAGCGACCCCGTTCATGTGCGTCCGCGTCTGGTGGTCGCTAGCTCACGGTTAACGACTGTGATACTTCTAGCCCGCCAACATCATCCCGGAGCTTTGCAGGGGGTTCTATCACCTTGGATGGGTCACGGGTACAGGAGGAGTAAGCTGTGACATAACAAGATAGGCTCGAGGTGGCGCTAATTTCCCTTTTACAGGGTATCAGCATCAGAGAAAAGTAAGTTGGTGGTTTTACTCAACAGTCATCGTGTGATCGATGCCCATCGACCTCGACATCCCAACAGCGACAAGATGTACGTCCGACCTACCCTTCGCGAGCCCTAAGACAGCACTATATAGGCTAAATTCTCAGCTACATCGCTCCCTCGGGCGTGCAGAAGGAACGCATCAAGCCCGAGCACATCTTCGTCATCCCTTTCCCCCAGCCGTCTCCGCACGGCGACCGCGTCTTCCTCCGCCGCCCGCCCGGGAACCTCAAAGAATCAGCATGCACGCCGCTCTTCTACAACGCCTTTGACTTGCGCGGCGCCGGGAGCTGCATCCACACACACTCGCAGCACGCTGTTATGGCGACGCTGCTGTGGGAAGGGGACGTCTTCAAGGTGTCGCATCTTGAGGTATGGATCATTAATAGGATTCCGAACTTATTTTCACTGGGTATCTGATGAGGATGTCGAAGATGATCAAAGGTATTCGACTGGGCGGGATGGGCAAAGCCCTATCTTATCTCGATACGCTCGTCGTGCCTATTATCCAGAATACCCCAGACGAAGAAGACTTGAAGGATAGTATGGCAGAAGTGCGTGTCCCCAAAGCTTATAGCTGCATGAAACCACATGACCCTCTCAACTGTTTCATACAGGCGATGGTGAAATACCCAGACGCAGCGGCCGTCCTTGTCCGACGGCATGGTGTATACGTATGGGGAGCTGACTGGGAAAAGGCCAAGACCCAGACAGAGGTATGTATAAGTGAGCCTCATACGACGGTACGGCGGCAGCTGATTTTGAGCCATGTGTGCGCAGTGCCTCGACTATCTGTTCGAAGTAGCAGTGAAGATGAAACTGGCGGGTGTGCCAACCTTGCTGGAACACGCGTAGATGATCACCGTCAGCTTTCAAGGCGCAGTTCAATTTCTGATCGATTCGTAGACTCTCGTAGAGATACTCACGACTAGAATGGAGTAAAATTATAAAACGCCCTCCAGGCTCGATACCTGATAACCTCTATATCCGCACAACAAACATGGATTTTGCGTACTTGGCCTGGGTATAATATTTTCATCAGGATTCGCAAAACAAATTTAGCTCAGCGAATGCCCAAAATATGAGACCTGAGGTCTAAGTCAGATAATGTACAACGCCCACCAACACGAGCGGCGCACTCAATACACGATACAATCTCGATCAAATTGTTTTTATGCAGCCTTGCTCTCGGCTGGCGGGTTATTCAACTGCCTCAGCGAGACATCATAAACGACCTCTTCGATCTTCTTGACATCGTATTTAATCCTGCGAAAGACACAAGTGAGACAGGTGTTAGCAGTGGTACCAGTGAGCGGGGGGAGGCGAGGAATATTGTTATCCAAAGGAGGTAGATACGAACGAGTCAAATCGTCTTCGCAGCGAGTCGTTCTTGAGATTGAGCTATCGAACGTAAAACACAGAGGAATGGTGAGCGATTGCGTGCTCCCGAATGGGTACAGACATGCCCAAAAATCTGAAGAGAATAGGAAGGAATTGTTTTCTAACCAGAGAGAATCCCGCGAAAAGATCCTTGACGAATATCGAGATCTTGAATGGCGCGTCGTAGTTGCCGAGCGTGACAGAGTTGACGGCCAGCCGGGACTACACGTGCGCAAGATATTAACATGTAAGGCAAGGGGCAAATGCGGCAGGAGAGGAACAGAGTGCGAACCAGCTCATTGATAAGGGTAATGAGCCCCTGAAGGTAATCCTCAACCTGAATCTCGAGCCTGTCGTTCCACGTCTCTTGGACTGAATAAGGTAAATTGTATTATAGAATTGCAACGAGGGGTGTATAAAGGAGAGCAGACGTACTTCCAACCATATCGTTCACTTCTTGAAGCGAGATGAGTTTCCCAGAGGCAAGGAACTCGGTGAACGCGGCGATGTAGACTATCGATCGAATGGTGTATGCCCACGTTTCTTTCCATCTATCAAGTTCCCGGAACGCATCACCACCAGTGTTAACGTCTATATCAGCGTCGGACATTGCGGTAAATATGCAAGAGATTGAAGAGCGACGAACCTCCACAGCTGATTCGGAGGGATAAGCGAGACGATCGCGAGTAGGTTCTCGTTACAGCCCGACAGCGTCCGACGAACCACATCTACGATACCTGGGACTGAGTGCGATTGCCCTCACGCCAAATCAGCAACCATTTACAAACCGTGACTCAAGAAGGTGTACAAGACAGGACTCACAATCACTCGCAGGAGTCGAGTGGACTTTGCTCAGCGTCCCGACCATACTCCTCACTTTCTTGTCCAGCTTCGCGTTCTCCTCTCGGAGGATCTATAGTAGCACACGCGCAGATTATTGCGCAGCGCGTACAGAGCAGAGCTCGGTCAGCCATCGCATTCGCGTGCATTCAAGCAAATACACTCGAATCGCATCCGAACTGCTCCATCTTCCAATTCCCGAAATCAAAAAGAAAAGACTGCGGTTCTCTCCCCGTGCTCATTGGAGATATTCGCGTGGTATTGTGGCCGGGAAGCATGACGAAAGAGTTCTGTGTAATAGTCTCTTACCTCGCGCAATTGTGCGTCGCGTTCGAAATATGCGTTGATTTGGTCGAGTTCTTCGGGATCCATAGGTACCGGCGCTGATGTGAGCGATCTCGAGTTAGCGTGTCAAATTCCTTCGCGCACGGCCTGGCGGAGTGGCGGATTGGAATCTGGAGAGGTTGACGATAATGGTAGGATGATGGACTTGGTTTGGGCATGGCCCGGATCCTGGGGCCGAGGCCGGCGTCCTTGTCCAGCTACTTGCTTGGGATCATCTCCCGCAATATTAATGCGCACCACCAGTCCCACTGCGGGGGCCGGCCCTTTCACCCTCCTCATGACCTATGGCTCCGGGACATATCGCACTCTGAAGCTCCATCTTCGGCTTGGAAGGGAGGGACCTTGTTTTGTGGTATGAAGCTTTGAACAGCGGCGAGCCCCTGCTGTAAACTATACACCTCGCAAGGGAAATACCCGGTATGAAACCTGCTTCATGCATCTCAAATTCACTTGGAATATCGGGCGGTCTTCGAAGACGCAAGGTTCTCCGCTTGCGACTCGCGAGACAAGTAACCAAGCCCTCACGTCCAAACGCTGCCGCACTCATTAATCACCACACTCGCACACCCTCGATATACTTATGCAAATTATATAGCTGGCTCATAAGAGGCATTGAACCAATAACAGACGCTGCTGGGACCTCTGTAGTCTGGATACTAACCACTCATCTGCGTTACTATAAGGCAATAAGCTGCTCAACACTTTGATTGCTGCACTAGCGCCGTGCTCCTGACTTCTGCCTTGGTTCTTTCTGGCGCGATGGGGGCGCCCGGCGGCGGGAGCATTTGGGGTGCTCCCGTTCACTATTTCTTTGATTTCCACCCGCTCTTCGCATTCCCGCGCCTACTGTATGCTCATAACGCCCTTCGTCGTCGCTCTTGTGTATGTTGCCGCCGCCGTTGCCTAAACTCACGTCCACGATTCTTTAAACGTTCTTGTGCTCATCACTTCGCACTCCCACACGTGCTCAACAGCATGATGCGTCTGCATTTATTACCGGCTTCCACTTGTGCGTTGTACACGCTTTCTTGCATCCTCGCGCTACAACTTGTGCGTCTCCTTTCCCTCGTATTCGCTTTTTGTACATACCGTTTCTACATCTCAAGCACACACCCCTTGTTGCCAGGGCTTTTTCTCTTGCATTTGCGTCAGCAAACCACCACTATCCTTATCACCTATTTCCCATTCTCACAAGCTCTCGCGGTCTGTGTCATTACAGCTCTGTGTTCTCGCAACCTCCACCCTTCAGTGGCCTTGTTTGTGAATACAACCTATAGTTATAATTTGGCAGATATTCAAGAAAGTATGAAGTGGACAAACCTAGCTGATTCTCCATCACAATCTTGATAACCACATCAGCATGTTCCCAATTATAGTACTCCATGAGATTTCCAAGCTCTGCTTCAACTTGAGCCCTGACTGCATCAGCTTTGCCTGAGGTAAGGTAGAGGCTAATAACCTCCCCTATCTGGGATGTAGTAGGTCTTTGCCCATGTGCATGCCAGAACAACTGGGCAGTCACAATAAGGATCCCTGGGGATGCAATAGAAACAGAATGTGAGAGACACAGAAATACAGCTGGCATAGTTGTAACAGAAAATTCTGACCAATGGCCACCACAGGCACATGCAAATGACCTGGCAGTGAGCCAACCTAGGAGGGGACTGGGTCAAACCTTGCACAAGAGAGTGGCAAAATAGAGTGCTGACCAGTGGAGCAATATGAGTGTGAATCTCTTCATGGTACTCCTTTGCAACCTTTTTGAAAGGATACTTAGATTAGTTAAATGAAATAGGTCACCTTGATCACCTTCTGTTAAATGGAATGTAGGATCATTAGGAATGGTTAGGCCCTTTTATGGACACATAATGGGGACAGAAAGGTGCTTACATCCTGTTGTGCACAAGGCAAGGGGTGTGTGGATGGGTCAGCCATGCATCTTCACAGCAGCCAGACTAGTGCACTCACAAACTGTTGAGCACAGGGCCAGGGTGTGGGGATGGGTCAGCCATGCATCTCCACCACAGCCAGACTGGTGCACTCACTCCCTGTTGAGCACAGGGCCAGGGTGTGTGGATGGGTCAGCCATGTCTTCACCACAGCCAGACTGGTGCACTCACCCCCTGTTGAGCACAGGGCCAGGGTGTGTGAATGGGTCAGCCATGTCTTCAGAACAGCCAGACTGGTGCACTCACTTCCTGTTGAGCACAGGGCCAGGGTGTGTGGATGGGTCAGCCATGCATCTCCACCACAGCCAGACTGGTGCACTCACTTCCTATGAGCATAGGGCCAGGGTGTGTGAATGGGTCAGCCATGCATCTCCAGAACAGCCAGACTGGTGCACTCACAAGCTGTTGAGCACAGGGCCAGGGTGTGTGAATGGGTCAGCCATGCATCTCCACCACAGCCAGACTGGTGCACTCACATACTGTAGAGCACAGGGCCAGGGTGTGTGGATGGATCAGCCATGCATCTTCACAACAGCCAAACTGGTGCACTCACTCTCTGTTGAGCACAGGGCCAGGGGTAGCCAGGGGTGTGTGGATGGTCAGTCACACATCACCATTGTCCTCAAGGTATTGGGTTCGAAAAAACTGGCATATTGGCCCACTTACATCCTTTCATTTTTTGGTCAGAACATTTATCAATAGCTCAATTTGTTGTCCACTACAGTAGGATGCACTTACTGTCTTTGGGAGAGAATGCATAGTATGTCACCAAATATCAGCCAGCCTCACCAAATAAAATCTCTCACTTCCTGATTAACTTCATCTCTCAGAGAACTTGATATAGTAACACATGCTTGAAGAAATTCAACACCCACAAGCTACTCAAAATAATTGTTAGCTTCTTTCACCAATTTTTATGTTTGAAATGTGTTACATTCTATAATGTTCCCAATGCCTGTGAGTAAACATCAGTAATGTTTAGGGGGGTACACACATCCTGTCATCATTCAAGTCCAGTTAGCCAAGACATGAAACCTTGATAATATCCTCAAAAATTACTCACTGCCTGGTATTACACATCTGAGAAGAAAGATACTGCCATTATAATGGTTTGCAACCTACCTTATACTTTGAATGTGAATGCAACAAAACTGAGATAGGTATCAAGCAACCACTATTCCAATAAAACACACACCATGTATCCAAACCATGGCAGCAGTGTCTTAACCAGCTGCTGAACATGTTGTGCTGTGACAGTATTCCCAGCAACAGATACCCCTTGATAAATCATCAGAGGTAGTGTACCTAAAAATGCTAAGGGAGTATCCTTACCTCTGGCAAGTCTCTCCATGCCCCCACTGCCAACACATCAATGCCGAGCCAGTGCAACACAGAAAAGGGGTGTGAACATACTCTCTGACAGCATAGTCAATTGTGAGCTGAAGGTTGTTCCTTTGCACTGAAACAAGCAATAGCTTTAATGCATCAACATCTATGGCATCCATTGTTTGCTGAATGAGTTCTGCCATCTTTCCCTGGATTTCTACCACATTCTGCTCTTTGTGCATCTCTGTCAGATACAGTGTTAGTTGGGGCTACTCAGATGATCAAGCCCAAGTTCTCACTCTTAAGGCATATGTACTTTGGGTGTTTTTCACCAAACAAGTGAGACAGGTGGCATCTTTGAAATTCTGCATAGGCATGCTGGGGTGCACCCTGTTGGGCCTGCTGGCGTGTTAGTCCAACCCCTTTGAGCTCATGGAATGCTTTGGCTTCCAGACTGTCAAATTTAGTGAAAATGACCACCAGTGGAACTTTTGGGCAGTTAGCACCAAACAATACACAAATGAGTGATAGTTCCCACCAGGTCCAGTGCCACACACTCTGAGCAACTCCTGTTCAGGCCCTGAGAGTAGCCGAGCTTCATTATCAGTAGGGATGCAGTACCTAAGGAACAAGTATGAGCCTTGGATAACTGAAAGGGTTGGAGAAGCTGATTTCTCATACCATATGGCATGAAGCTGTTGGCTCACTTCTCTGCCATTCCCTGTGATCCTAATAAACTCTGTGACAATGTTCAGCTCTTCATCACTGCCTGCTTCAAACCCTCTTGAATCATGAAAGACAAAGCCTGGATTACTTGGGAACACAAGTTGAGTTGTGATATCATGTTCTCCTCGCTGGAAATAGTTAGTAACAGTGTTTGATTATGTATATGAAACTTACTCCTGCAGTAGGTGAGAGTAGACCTTGTGACTAGAGCAAGGCATATAAGCTTCAGGACACAGAGCATATGGAAGGAGAAAAACTTACAGCTAGACCACTTCCCACATTCTCTTCCCTATGATAACAGTAGGTCAGGATTGTATAGTTGCATCTCCCCATTCACAAAAATTCACCTTTTGTTTTGTGCTACCTGACAGACAGTTTGCTATTTGATGGTCTGTGTAGATCATTGAGAAGTGAACACTCACAATTCTTTCTGGGTCGCCGGTGGCACCACAGACGGCCTTAAGCAGTGTGGTTTTCCCGGCATTGGCCCTGCCCAAGACAAGGACTCGAAAATGCTGACACTTCTCTCGCAGCTTGATTAACTCGTCAACACCACTAGTAGTTGTCCAAGGTAAGACGCCGCTCGTAGATTCAAAAGGAGGTGTTGCGCATGCGCACCTAGGTGGATGAGATTTATTGGGTGCCACTTCCGTAGCCGCGCGAACCTCCTGAATTGGATGGGGCGAGACAACAGAACCCGAGGCGGAGCCCAAGCCCCCAGGTTGAACACCCGTCGGTGGAGACCCACTAGGACTATCACTCCTAAGAAAACAGCGAACCGAACCCATGATGAAAAATGGACTAAGGCTAGGTGGGTAACCCGCAAAGCATGGTACTAACAGAGCGGACTGGTTGAGACGGATGTGCTATTAATGAAATGTAATTTGGTGAGCATGGTGGTGCGGGACGAGAGCGACGAGGTAGGCAAGGACCTCGTTGGTGGTCCCATCGTCGCAGTCAAGCTCCAGCTCCCTCTTCATGCGAGGCATTGTTGTGGGTTCGATTGAAGCGCGATCATCCTGGATCGCTGCAGTGACGACGTCGTGAGCCCCTTGATTCGCGTCCTCGAGGTCAATCCGAGATACTGAGTTATTCGATACGGGATGCGCAAAATTAGGCGTCAGTGGATCAGGAATGCTGCCAGCTGCCTCACGATCATCAAGTTCAAGTAGTGAGGCATCAGAAAGCGCGCCGATAGGATCGGCGCTGACGCTGGGAGTGTCGCCTCCACCATGGAGGACGCAGTCGTAACGGCGGCAGGAAGGACAAAGCATGTTGAGGTAACCTAGCAAGAGATTTGTTGTTGAGAGCGAGTTGCAGGCAGAGGTGCGAAGTAAGCGCTGAAAGTGCGCAACGAGGCCAGTGCTTGCTGATGCTCGAATCGGAGTCAATCATCCTTCATCAGTCACCTGACTTTTCAGCGCGCCTATTCTTCGAGCTCGCCTAAGTCGAACCTCGCACTCATCATTCTGCATACATCAAGAACGAGAAATTGTGAGGGACGGTGGAGTCCTAAACCATGCGTGGCGGCCATGCGACGTGCACGTTCTCTCGCTTCCGAATCCCACTGAACAACTTGCTTTCTCAGATGAGTAGCTCTCTGCGAATTTATGGTTCAACAGTGCATATGGAGGACGGATATGAACTTGAGAGCGCTGGATTCCTCTCGATGAGTAGTACAAACCTTGAAGTCGTATACACTACATCCCGCTGCCTTCCTTTTCCTCTTCCCCAGGCAGACCGGACGATGGGCACCGAAGCCCTCTACACTTGCACGGTCCTTGCGTCCAGAGTCATAAGCTGCTTGAAGGAGCGGTACCTCGCTGCACGCTCAACTCGCCCCCTCTGCACTTTTTCATCGCTCTGGTCTTTGTCTTTTCCGTGGATACCTGAGTGGAAATCAATCCAGCTAGACGGTATCTCAATTCTAATCCCAAAGAAAACACCCAAGTCACTGGGGTGGCCGACAGGCGCCTCGCTGCTCTGCGCCGCTGCAGCAGCTTCCTGTTTCGCGGACCATATGTGCGCCTCGCTGATCCCGCTTAGTTCTACTTTCGTATCGGAAGATCCTGACCTTGACCGATTACACGTCCAACGATGCCTGTCCGCGTTGGTTATCAAACTCGACTACTGGTGGCTCTAACAGTAGCCGACAAACACGATTCCATCGTTCATCGTCCTTCTACCTTGTCTTGTCCCGTCGCGTGCGCGTCCCTGCTCCCTGCGCCGTGTCACCGTCGGCGATAATGCGCATGGGCGCAGGAGCCATATACTTTTTGCTTTTCCACCGCGAGGCGGGGACCGCGCGCGCCACCTATAAGTATTCCGATAAACATGAAATGAAACGTATCCAAACGCCTCCTCCAAGTTCCAATGCCTCTCAGTACTCAGTACTTACACGACTCAAACCCTCGCCCCGCATGAAGCAAGTCGATCGAATGGATACGACATCGCCAAGCTTGCTACATAGCTAGCCGTGAGCTCCCCCTGCAGAGGAGCCCATGCGGATGGCCATCTATGCGCATACGCAGTAGCCCAATACCTCCAAAGACTTCGGGACGAAGCGCGATGCCCATTTATGTAGTTAACGTTACCATGTAAAGCGGACGGCTACTTATCACCCCAGTGCCCTAAGTACCATGTATCGAAAGGAATTCAAGGAATTCGAACAGACGCACGGCTATCAACGTTATTTCCATTCTCAATAAGATATTTACACGGTTCTCCGACATGTAGTAAATAGCGCTAGCGAGATGAATATGTACATACGATGAGAGGAAAGGGTTTGAAAGAGCTGGCAAACGTATGCGATCGAGTTAAAGCAGTGCGGAAATACGGCAGACAAGAAACTGTGGGAGGAGGGATTATGCACACAGATGGAATGTTGTGAGAGATGGGTGGAGAGGTGGAGGTAGATGAGGGCGAATGTGGGTCGTGAATCGATGCAAGGAAGATGGAGATGAAGACAGAAAGAGGTGATAGAGGCGGGACCAGTCGGATAGAAGATCGTAAATGCATGAACGTTGAAAACCATTCCCAAGTACACGCAATCATACAATCCCGACACTCGAACACCGTGGCTGGATCAAACCAAAGACAGAGCACACAACAGATGCAGAAACGAAACAAACGAAACGAAAATATGCGACAAGAAAGCAGAACGACACTAGAAGCAAGGCACCCAAGACCGATACTGATAACGACACCGATAGGGATAGGGACATATCAACACCTGTACCAGCACCAGCAACGCCAACAACCGGCAAACCAAAAACTTCAGATCCTTGAACTCTAGTCTCTAGATGGCAGTCTAGGTAGTCTAGGAAGGGGGGGGGGGCACAGGACAACCGCGATAACGATGATAGCCGTGATCAAGGAAATACGGGTGCTTTCTGACATTGATGTTTTGTTCGGATGCGGTAGAAGAAGCAGGAGAAGACGGAGAAGAAGAGAAGCAAATGGTCGAAAGCCCGCCGGAGATTCAGAGAACCGGGGTGGGTTGGAGTTGGGGGTGGGTTGTCCATTATCACCGTCCAGGCAGACAGGCAAGGCAGTCCTGATATGATAAGACACCCCTGCAGGGAAAACCGGAGAGGAATGGAGGAGCCAAGCGCACCCCCGATCCCGATTCCAGGCGAAACGAGAGAGAGAAGTGGAATGATGACCGGGCGCCGGTGTTAATGGGCAACGATCCCCGGCGAGAGCAGATTGCGCCGGGTACCGGTGTTGGGTGCCAGTGTGGGATCCCGAGCGCGCGCGAAGACGAGAATGAGGGCACGAGAGGGGCCTGGAGGACCCGAGCACCTGAGCACATGAACACCTGAAGCCTGAGCGCCTGAGGACCAGGGAAGATGAGAGGGTGAGAGTGGCCCGTGGAGATGAGGGTACACGCCCGCACGTCCCCATCCCTGTACCTCGCACCCTCTCCACATCTCAGAAGCCAGGACACACCCACCCCACTCCCAAAAAACCTATCCCCATCCGACACACTTCTCCGGCATCACACCAACTCCTCCCCCCCACTTCCTCCAATCCCACTCTCAGTTCCATACCCCACCCAATCCCACGCACCGGAGGCGCTCACTCGGAAGAACAAACATGCTTCCCGCCCTCCTTCCCAACCCTACACGCCCGACTACACCACGCGTCCCCACACCGCGGACACCTCGGATAATCGGCGCCCACTTTCCCGCATATCGAGCACTGCACGCGCGCGCGCAGGCGTGATGCCGCCTCGAGGGCCGCCAACACCGGGTCGATGGGCGCGAGCAGCGCCGGGTCGAATTCTGTTGACGATGATGGGGAGCGGGGAGAGCGCGGTGAGTGGGGGGAGGAAGAAGAGGTGGAGGAAGAGGGGAACGGGAGCGTCGATGTGCGCGAGAGAGGGGAGAGCGGGGTCTGGGGCGTCACGGGCTGCGTCCTTGCGCGCCGGTTCATCGTCGAGCTCGATCCGCGCGGCAGAGTCGTGAAATGTAATTGCGAATGTGAATGTGTAGGAAGGTGGCTATGCGGCACGAGCGGCGACGGCAGCGAGGTCCGCGCAAACGTCGCGGGCATGCTCTGCTCGCGCCGGCGTACCGCAGGCTGGTAAACTTCCTCCTCCTCTTCCTCTTCCTCTTCCTCTTCCTCATCTTCGTACTCGTACTCGTCCTGGTAATACCCACTCATGATCCTCTCCTCGTCCTCGTCCATGATTAATCTCAGGGACTCGGACACCGGCGAGGCCGTCGCATCGATCTTGCTCCACACGGGCTGGAACATGGGCGAGTCGAGCGCAGTGACCGCAGACGACTTTCTCGATCGCGTGACGTCGGCACGTGTGCGTGTGCTGGTGTGGGTCTGCGGCGTAAAATATCCGGAAGGGAGGGCCTCGAGAGCCTCGAGTGGCGGGGACGACAGCGGTGTGGAGAACATGGATGCAAATGCCCGGATAGACGACGTTCGCGTGCGCGTGTGGTGCCGGTGATGTGATCGTACAGTATTGGCGTTGGCGTTATCGTCAAGCTTGAGCTTGAGATTAGGCTTGGCGGGTGCGGGAGATACGCCACTGGGAGATGTTGTGGCGCGGAGAGCCTTCGGACGGGGTGTCGATTGGGGAGCATGGGATTCGGGCTGGATGACGGGGAAGGGTATGGCATCATGTTTAAGCGAGTCGACGGGGTGCGCATCACGCGACTTTTCGTCACGCGACTGGACCTGAGCGATGTGCATCTAATCAGTCAATTCGACGAAGAAAGTGCGATGTAAGCCGATTTTGTTCGGGAGAAGAGACAGAAGGAGAAGAAATGGAGACGTACGAGATTGGAGAGGCGAGCGGCTGCGAGTGCAGTGGGCTGGGTGCGGTCGGATTTGGCGTTTTCCAGGAGGGCGAGGACGCGGGTAGCAACCTTGACACCGGCTCTCCAGCCGTTGAGCTGCTCGATGTCCTTGACAGAGTCGCGGGAGCCCGAGGTGAGGTATACGCCAATGGAAGGGACGGGGTCGAGGGGGTTGAGGGCGGAATCGCGGTAGAGCGACGTGAGAGCGGTGATGTGTGCGAGCTATTGGTGTTGGCGAAAAAAAATAGGTTAAAATTATGAGATAAGAATTCGAGAAGGGGGCAGGGACATTGCGCACAGCTTCTCCGGAGACCGCAACCGCCGGAGCACCGTCGCGCCTCACGTCAAGATGAAAGTCGGGGAGGGGCGCGGTGAGGTGGTCGGGAGTGCGGATAGCGGGGGTGGAGAGGAGAGAGGAGCCGGAGGGCGAGGCGGCGGCGGAGGACGAGGAGTCGGAGAGGTCGTCGTCATGGTGTGCGCGCACGGAGAGGTCGTACTCGCCAAAGTCGGGGAGGGCAAAGGCGCGGATGAGCTGGGCGGCATGGTGCATGGCGGTGCGGTTGGCGGCGTCGCTGTCGCTGTCGCTGGCGTCGTGGGCGGCGGGGATCGGGGCGAAGAGACCTAGGAGCGGCATGGCGGTGGATGCCTGGTGGGTGCTGCTGGGGCTGGCGGGAGAGAAGATGTCTGTCTGTCGGGATGAAGTGCTGTGGTCCCTCGACCGGGCGAGATTAAATAATGGAGCGAGGGATGGAAAACAGAAACAAAACACAAAAGCAACTCGGAAGAGTCTGGAATAATGAGGCCGGCCGTGCGCCTGAAACGATGAACACCGTGGCTCGTAAAGGGCAGTTGCCCCAAACAGACACAAACTCTCGCGTGGATCTAAATCTCTTCTTCTCCACTGACGCTCTGGTGGCGTTTTTGCACTAAATTCTCCTTCTCCAGCAACACCGTCTGCGCGCAGCGTTTCTGGGACAGAGCCGCTGGGAAAATATCCTGCTTGGGAAATCCAGCCCGGCATTCCACTACCCAACTTGCCGTATCTTGCTATCTACGTTTAAGCTTCAGCCCGCCTCTTTCAGCTCCAGTGCCAAGCGGTTCTCTGAGTCTCCATCTATGCACTGTACCGGCCTCCTCCCCCACCCGTCTTCCTCCGCATATGCCTATCAGGACTCAGGTTCTACAGCCCGATACCCAGATCGTATCCTGCCGCTAGCAGCCAGGCCTCAAGGACTGTCCGGTGATTTTACCCCAGGACCCAAACGTTAAACGCCTCGAGGCCTTGAAACTCCAGATGTCTCAGAGTGGCAAGACCCTTTCGGCGGAGTGGTTAGCGTGACCACCTGCCGGTGCTATACTGCCTGTCTAGTTGCGGTTCCTCTTTGAGGGCAAATGTCCGAATCGTTTATGGGTCGTTTTCTGCTGCTCTGCACTCTTTTTCTACGTCGAAAACCACTCAGGATCGCAGAAATGGCACCTGAGCACTCGTTGGTCACCTGCTGCTTGCACCCACCCTCTCATTCACTACCCCCAAGGTCTCGATTGCACCTCCCCACAACTGCCGATCATCTTACATACCACGCTTCCAGGGTCTTAGCCCGAATCCATGCTTAAGTCTGGGGTACTTCCTGATACCTCAGCGAATTAATGAGCCAGAGACGTGCCGGCCGAGAGGTTGTGGTATTTGGATCTTGGCTATCTCGGCAGAGATTAAAATACTCCACCGACCACCCCAGAGTCTCGTATAAAGCGTTCTACCGCTATACGACCAATTTCATAATGGGATTCCACCTCTCGGTTTAGTCACTTCCACTACTCCACCCCCTGCATCAGAGGATGTGTCGCGACCTCGTCCCACAATCAGTCTTAGAGGCGTGACATCGCGCTAAGGTTCTATCGCGGCAGTCGACGATGGTCTTCCGCTCCACCTCCGTGCTAAATTCTTGAAAGCAATGGCCCAGTGGGCACCACTTAGCACGGCGCCGATCTTGTTTAGAGTCAAATTGCGTGCCCTGGAGTCGAGCTCACGGGCGAGACTGCACGCGCATTGCAGCCATACCTATCATATCATGCCGCCCGATTTCAGTTATAGCTACCTCGCGGGACCCACACCCCCAGCTCCGCATCGTCCAGACCCTCTATATCAGTCCATCACGTATCCATTCTGAGCACCCCACGCCAGCACCTGAACTTGCACACACATACAAAAACACCTTTCTTGGTTAACTGGCACGATATGCAAGTACCTTTGTTCAGGAATCCGCTCGTTGCGATGATCAGGATTCAGCGCGATACCTTGCTTGTGCGCATCGCCTTGATATCTGTTGTTAAATATTAATGCGTATTGCTATCATCATGAAAAAACCCCCCTTCGGACCTCATCTCATCTCTATACAACTGGCAGCTGCTCGGCGTGACCGTTGCTCACATGCTCACTCCCCAGGGTCATGGGCGTTGAGCACTGGGCTATTATGGGCTGTGGGGTGTGGGCTAGATTACTGGCGCCGGACTACGATATAGCGGAATGGGCTTGTGACCTAAGGTATGTATTCAGTGTGCTCCGCAGACTAGTGGTACTGTCTTCCCCCACCATTTGGGGCGACCCCATCATTTGGGTCACCTTCCTAATAAGGTAATTTTCCGCACAATTTTGGTAATTTTGCACAGCATTTTGTACGCCAAAATCCTGTGCAATCGAATATGGTAGCTTAAACAGCTCTAAGCCAATCAGAGCGCGGAATTTGTCCTGCCGCCCCAAGTGGTGGGGTCGCCCCAAATGATGGGGGAAGACAGTAGTACTAGTAGCGCTAGGGATCGTAGATGACGACGATCGTACTTGCTTTAATGAAAATCAACAGGACTTGAGATAGATATATATTGCGTACTTACTTACCCACCTTGGACAGGGCATAGAGGCTGGGGTTGAATAGACAAGGGTCAAGCGAACAGATCTGGAAGTCTGGACTCGCGGCGGACCTATCAGGTTGCGAGAACGACGAACGTTCGTCTAAGGACCCTTGGTGTCTTGTCCCTAAGTAAGTACCTTCGCATCTTCGCATCTTCTAGTCCGCTCCCCCTTGTATTAACTAGACCTCGTCATACTAATAGGTTCATGATATCATACTTATACGTCGTGCCCAGCTATGGATCTTGTGTAGTCTCCGCGCGTTGCGACTCAGAAGGCTCCAACATCCTGGATGCTCATCTAGCTAGGGCCGGGCCATACGTTCGCTGCGAACCTCAAGGCCTCAGGCCTCAAGGTTCAAGGTTCAAACTGGGTGCGACTAAATGTCATTTAATCCAACGGATATACTGAAGTTTTTCCAGGTCGTAGGCATCATCCACTCCACTTCATCCAACTTCCCTAGAGCATCTTGATAGCCCATGATTATCCGGATCCCACACGCTCATAATCGGTCCATCGAATTATATAGTCTACACCATCCTAATATTGCCAGTCGCCGATATTATACACTCTGGGTCTCGCTCATTATCCATCGCCGATTATCATCGGCGATAAGCTGCCCTCTACGTATACGGTCTCCTTACCTAACAGCCGAGCGTCCCCGTTACCAACAACGAACACCCTCCACGGACTACAACAAGAAGCCCAAGTCTAAACCTGCAGGAAACCCCGGTATCTCTCAGCCCACACCAGATAAGGAACCTGACCAAAAACCCAGTAGATTTAGGGTAGTCGCGCGCGAGGGGCTCTAAAAAGGCTATGAACACGCGTCAAGGCTTCAGAGGCCTTCCCGAGTCTGCGTCTCACTTGCCTGCTGATCCCACGGAGAGGGAAGAGGCATCAGGGAACACTACAGAAGGTGGCTTCTGGGGTTTTGAGTGACCGATGGTGAGTTCATCGTGCTGCTAGGAACGATTGTGAGTGAAGAAGGGGGTGCGGTACGTACGTGAGGGTCTAAATTGCCAGTCTCACGACCTGGACATAGCTGTCCAAGTTTATGCGAATGGTCCGGGTGAGTACTACTTCCTTGGATCAGTGGATGTCTAAACGGCGTGAGAGCTTTGAATTATGTAGAATACCGGAGCGCGGTTTTTGGGATTTCTGAATTTCGGCGAGCGGGACACATCGGATGAAATTTGGGTAAGTTCGTTGTTCAAGGCGAATGTTGCGTACTCGTTCTTTGAGATCGGAAACCAATTTCGAGTATGTACACCGAAGCCAAAGCAAGGTAGCGGCCGAGCTTGAAGTCTTAACCCATGCCCGAGATAAGTAGCACTGGCACTCGCTTTCTGCGTTCGAAGCCTTATCATTGTCAACAATTATTGCCAGCGATAAGAATGTCAGATGGATTGGTGACCGAGTGGCTATGTAAATGTAACCGTGGGCGGCGATCCGTCGCGGAAATTTAAAGAAAATATACCTTTTTTTGCGCACGGGAATA
Organism: Botryobasidium botryosum FD-172 SS1; assembly: GCA_000697705.1. Lineage (NCBI taxonomy): Eukaryota > Fungi > Basidiomycota > Agaricomycetes > Cantharellales > Botryobasidiaceae > Botryobasidium > Botryobasidium botryosum. The sequence goes on along the minus strand of KL198058.1, from coordinate 294,226 downwards.
TCGGCCAAGGCACAACGTGGACGGGGGATCCTCCGTAGGATGTAACGTCCGCTAGTCCAACCGGCGGTGAAACCGCCGCTGCCTATAGAGCCGTTGTTATCAATATTATTACGAGCAGGCCTTGCACATCTTTATAAACGTGTGTCTCGGAGTCCTCTGAGATGAACGATGTGAACAGTGGCAAGGAGGCAAATGAAATCCGAGCTCCCGACGGATTTAAGAGTGCGGGTGACTATGAGGTCATCGTGGATTCGTTAGTCGGCTTGTGGCGGGGCCAAGAGTGCGTCAAGAACTTTTCTTCCCACCCAAGTGTTCGTGAGCTCGGGACAAACGTCACCAGAGCACGTTTCACCGAAAACGTGGGTTTAGCATTTGGCCAATAGCCATGGCTCGTATGCCGACTTTGAAGCTGCGGTAGTTGTGTTGGGTTTCGTGCATGTGCATGTGCATGTGTGCGGTGCTCGTTGGTCATCGGGTGGAGGAGACTGGTAACGCCCGGTCTGTCGCTTACATACGAGCTCGACGGCCGACCGAGGCTCGGGAATGACACGCGGAAGAGGTGCGTGTATAACAGGCCAGACCAAAAGGCCACTTTATGCTGTGGAAAAGACACGATAACGATACCAAGCAGACATTTGCCAGTGAAGCGTTGTTCGAACCTCGCACGTGTCCCGCGCAGCCGCTCCGGCGTGGTAAGGCATAAGGGAATGGCATATCCGGGTGCCGGCGCCACACTTATAATGACGAGTATGACGGGGAATCAGATCGAAGCGTTCCCTCTCGCTGAGAAATGATTTCCAATTGACGCACATAGTCAGAGCACAAGGCGAGCCGAAATTCCAAAAATTAAGAGCTCTCATCGAGAAGATAATACACGCTTGCAAGGGAGAGATTTCCGACGGCGATATTATAGCAGCTTTCGTGAACACATTTCTGTAGTAAGACTCGAATCAAAGGGGGATTGAGGATGGTGGTTTGTAAATTGTGGGAAGCCGCGTTTTTCAACTCCGATGTAATAAACTGTTTACATATTCACTGCGACTCAACGCCAGCTTCCCCGCCAGAATTATTTTATCCTGCCGCTTCAATTCACTTGTACGATACTGCGCTATGTTATCAAAGCAAGATATTCGGGGTTTATGACCATGTGTGAGACACGTTTTTCCTTAGCCGCGCTAGACACGCGCGTACCCAATGACACCCATACTTATCGCCCGGCGCTTGAAGCATCTGGCAGATCCCACGAATCCAGTCGTAGACGTACATTTTCAAGACGGCAGCTACGATATTACTCGATCTACGAGCAACGAGATAAGAGATCGTTGTAATTTGTACTTCACGTACTCAGGAGATGCATGAAGATGAAACGGCCCACCCTTCTGGTCCGAATAATGTTGTGTGCGCTCACCTTTGATACACAGCGCGCGCGTCCAAACGCCAAGGTCGGACTATAATGCAGGGCCCTCCATGGCAAGTTAAATGAGTCATACGCGGATGTCACGAATTGGAGTTGCGGGTGCCGGGTTATCGGACAGAGACTTCATCGAGGACTACGGGGCTGACCATGATAGGAGAGGAAAGGAGATCGTGGTTGAAGATGGAGGGGAGGAGCTCGACGTAAGGTTGCCACCTTGAACCGGCACCTTCGCGCGTAGTCAATTGATTCGTACTGCAGCTGCGAGAGAAAAGCGAAGAGTGGTGTGGAATAATGAAGCCGGCCGTGCGCCTGAAACGATGATTCATCAACACCATGGCCCGCAGAGGCACTTGCCCCAAACAAACACAAACTTGTTGGGTGGATCCAGGTGGATCAGATCTCGCTGACGCTAGATTCGGTGGCGCTTTTGCACTAAATCCTCTTTCTCCGTCCGCTCGCGGAAAACAGCGGAAAACCCGCTGGGAAAATAGCCTCCTTGGGATTCTCCAGCCCGGCGTTCCACCACCCAACTTGCCGTATCTTGCTATCTACGATTAAGCTCCAGCGCCAAGCAAGCGACTCTTTCCAAGTCCTCCATCTTCGCGTTGTACTTACCGGCCTCTTCTCCCATCCGTCTCCCCCCGCATGTATGCCTATCAGGACTCAGATCTCAGACTCTAGAGCGAAATACCCAGATCGTATCCGCCAACAATGAGGCCTCGAGGACTGTCCGGTGATTTCACCTCAAACGCCTCGAGGCCTCCAAATACCAAATGTCTCGTAGTAGCAAGACCCTTTGACGGAGTAGTTGGCGCGACCGCCTGCGACACAACTTAGTGGCCCAGTTTCTCGTCGAGGGCGAATGTTGGAACCACGCATGGGTCTTGTATTTGCTGCCCTGTGCTCTTTTTCTGCGTGGAAAACCATCCAGGATTGCAGAAATGGCTCCTGGGCACTTGCTGGTCACCTGCTACTTGCATCCATTTTTACATTCACTACCCCCGAGGCCTCGATTGCACCTCTCAGGCTCCCCACGACCGCCGATCATTTTACGTGCCATGCTCCCAGGGTCTTAGTCCGAATGCATGCTTAAATTTGGGGTACTCCAGCGAACACCCATTCTTGTTCGCTACGCGAAAAAAAGACAATCAGTAAATCAAAGGCATGCCGGCCGGGTGGTTGTGATATCTGAATCTTGGCTGCGTTGGCAGAGATTCAAATACTCCACTGACCAGTTCGAGCATTCATACATGTGGTGTAATGTACAAAGCGCTCTGTAATCATGCAACCAACTGGGGTTTTACCTCTCGCTTTAGTCACTTTTACTACTGCTCCACGGGGGTGCGTCGCGACTCCGCCCCGCAGCTATTCGCACCCGTAGCGCCCACCAGGCTCTCAGCTATACTTCGCAAGTACGGCATCGATATCGTCAGGAATCAAACCATCGACATTACAGTTGATCGAACTGAAGCTATCGCACCGTAACAACGCGCCGGCGTGTCTGGCACTCTAGATAAGAATCTTGGCTTGCCTTGGTTAAGACCGTCCGAGCCTCCCGTACCCTGGAGTCGAGCTCACGGATGGGACCGCACGCACTACAACCACGCCTATCAAACGCTGTTTCAGTTATCGCTATCTCCCCGGATCCACACACCCCAACCTCGCATTATCGTCCCTCTATCAGTCCATCATATATCCATTTTGAGCACCCCCGCCCACACCCGCACTCGTATCTGCACACACAAAAACCCCTTGTTCCGTTTACTGATACATGTATAAGCCCCTTTGTTCAGCTCGTTGCAATCATCGGCGCGGTAGTACTAGTGGTATACATCGCCTTGATATCCATCTATTGTTGATTATTGCTGATTATTGCTATCATCCTGAAGAAAACCCCCCTTCGGACCTCATCTCGTCGCGATCCATTTTTATAGAACTGGTAGCAGCTGCTCGGCGTGACCGGTGCTCACATGCTCACTACCAGGGTTATGGGCACTGGGCACTGGGCTATGGGTTATGGGCTGTGGGGTGGGCTCTAGAATATTGGCGCTGGACGACGATTGTACAGCGCGATGGGCTTGTGACCAGGGTATGTATTCAGTGTGCTCCACAGACTAGCAGTCGTATCTAACGCTAGGGATCGTAGATGACGGTGATCGTACTTACTTTAATTAAAAACTAACAGGACTTGAGGTGGATGTGCAGTACGTACTACGTACTATCCGGTATCGGGGATTGCGCACTTACTCGCCTGGGCAAGGGGTATAGACTTGCTGGAGGCTGGGGTTGAATAGATATTAGACAAGGGTCAAGCGAACGGATCTGGAAATCTGGGCTCGCGGCGGACCTATCGGGTTGCAAGAACGACGAACGTTCGTCCGGGGACCCTTGGACCTTGGTATCTTCGCACCTTCGCACCTTCTCGCTTGCGCTCCCATATACCTATTGATGATGATCAAATAGACCTTGTCATAGGTTCATGATATCATATCTATCTGCCCTAGGTTGCACTATAACCCGACTCCAATCTTTTGGGGAGCGACCCAATGGCTCCGAGAGTACCGTTGGTTCTACGTGCATAGCGAAGCTTTTTTCAACTAGGAGTGAGCACCATACCCTCCACGTTGTCAAATTTCTCTGGAGCGCCCTGGTAGCCCATATCCCGCGCGCCCCACAATCGGTCTATCGAACAATCTATTGCCATATTGCCAGTTGCACCACTATCAGTTCCAATACACCTGGACTTCACTCATTACCTATCGGCGATAAGCTACCCCCTACGGTCTCCCTACCCAGCAGCCGGCATCTCCACCGCCAACAACACAATGAACACCCTCCACGGATCGTAGCAAAGATTGCAAGAAGCCCAAGTCTAAACCTGCAGGAACACCCCCGGTATCTCAACCCACACTGGATAAGGAACCTGACCAAAAAAAAAACTTCCCGGTAGATTTAAGGTAATCGCGCGCGAGGGTTCCAAAAAGGCTATACATGAACACGCGATATAAAGGCTCCAGAGGCCTTCCCGAGTCTGCATCTCACTTGCCTGCTGATCCCACGGAGAGGGAAGAGGTACCACGAAGGGTGTGGGTTCTGGAGGGTTTTTTGAGTAGCCGATGGTGAGTCCATTGTGCTGCTGCTACATAGGAACGATTTTGAATGAGGAAGGGGGTACGAGAGGGTCTAAAATCGCCAGAGCTCAAGAGTCACACGACCTGGACATCGACCTGTTGGAAGCATATAATCAAATAGCCATTTTTAAAATGGTAGAGGCATTACTTCTCAGATCCAATATTAATGCCGGAATTGCTCTGTATGTGCGCGAGCGGTCCAAATGAGCACTACTTGAGACATGGATCAGTGGACATCCAGACGGCATGGGAATCTTGAACACCGGAGAGCGGCTTTGATATATCTGAGTTTCAGTGAGCGGGGGACGTCAGATAGGCGGATGGGATTTGGACAAATTCATTGTTCAGCGCGAGTGCGTACCCGTTCCTTGAGATCGGAAATCAGCTTCTACATAGTATGTACGCCGGAGCAAAAGCAAGGTAACGGCCGACTCTGAAATCTGAGCCCATTCCAGAGATACATAGCACTTGCTTTTGCGCGTTCGAGGTCTTATCATCGTTAGTAATCATCGCCAGTGATAAGAACGACAGATGGGTAGGTGACCGAGTAGTTAACCGTGGGCGGCGATCCGTCGCGGAAATTTGAAGAAAATATACCATTTTTTGCCCACGGGAATATCGGCCAAGGTAAGATCTAGACATGGAATCTTCTGTAGGGTAAAACACCCGCTAGTCCAACCGGCGATGAAACGCGCCGTCGCCCATAGTATCACTGTTATCGATATTACCATGTATTACAAACGGCCAGCCTGCTCATCCTCATGAACGTGTGTCTCGGAGTCCTCTGAGATGAACGATGACAGTGGTGGCAAGGTGGTAAATGAAAACCGAACCGCCGACGAATTTTAATAAAATTTAAGACTATGAGGTCATTGGATTTGTCAATCGGCCAGTGGCGGGGCTAAGAGCTCATCGAAAATGTTTTTCCCACCCAAGTGTTCAAGCTTTCGGGACAAACCTCGCTAGTGGCTAGAGCACGTTTCACCGAGAACGTGGGTTTAGCATTTGACTAATAACCGTGGCTCGTATGCCGACCTTGACGTTGCGGGATTGGTACCTGGATTGCGTGAGTGGTATGGCCCGGCTGGTGAGAAATTGAGGTTAAGTGCGTGTGCGTGTGCGTGTTGCCCATTGGTCGTTGGATGGAGGAGATTGGGGGCACCCGGTTGTCGCCTACACTACATGCTGAGCTCGACGGCCGATCAAGGCTCGGAAATGACGCGCGGAAGATATGCGTGTGTAAAGAGGCCAGATAAAAAGGGCGTCCTATGTTGTAGGAGAGGCACGATGTCAGGCGGACGTTTGCCAACAAGGCGTTGTCCGAATTTCGCACGTGTCACGCGCAGTAGCATCGGCATGAGAATAAGATACGCAAGCGCCGGCACCGCACTTATACTGACGAGCACGGCGGAGCATGGGATTGAAGCGTTCTATCCCGCTGAGATGGTTCCCAAATCCCAGCTGACGCCCATAGTCGGAGTACAAGCCGATATTCTAAAAAGTAGAAGCTCCCATCGGGAAGGTGAAATCTAAGCGTTTGCAAGATTGGTGAGATAAGTTAAATATTTCCAATAGCGATGGTACATATGGCAGCCTCGTGAACATTTTCTGTGGCGGACTTGGTTTTGTATCAAGCTGGAAGCTGAGGATGGTGGTTCGTGGGAAACCGCGTTTTCAAACTCCGCTATGGTACGGAAAGTCTTACATAAGCTCTTTGCGCGACTCAACGCCAACTGCGATTGTTTCAGTCCGCCGATTCATTCAAACGATACTGCGCTATTTCATGAAAGCAAGACACGTGAAATTGATGACAATATTTGAGACGATTTTTTTTGCATCCATGCTGGGCTTGCGCTACATACCACACACGCATGCCACCCGCTTGGAGCATCTGACAAGCAACCGCTAAATCCTAATTAGCAGATCTGTGAACATGGTCGTAGACGTACGTTTTCAAGGCGGCAGCAAACATTTAAGTCTATATGTGAGCGACATGAGTAGACGAAGGATAGGAAAGGGTTGCGGCCATGTGCTGTATTCTGCGTAGTCGGGATGAAACCTTAACAGCCCACCTTTCTGAGCATACATCCGCGAGCTTCAAATCCGTAGAGTCGCCGGGGAAGAAACAAGCAAGAAAGAAAAATGAAATCAAAGATCTCGATCGGGCCGTGATGCCGGGGGCTATTTGTCGCGAAGCTAGGTCAAACAAGCAACTTGCAAGATGAGACTTTCAAATTGGTACTGGTATCCGTGGTAATATAATGCTTACACAGAGTGGAGCAGCTGCAAAAAGTAGGATTTCCTAAGACGCTTGTGGTATTATAGAGGTTGCTGTTGCGCATTCCGGTACGACGCTGCCAGATAGCATGGCTCGGATATCTGCGTGGGTCTGTGAAAAAAGGCTTACGTCACATACTGGCAGCGAATTTGGTCGCTTTGGCGCATCGTACAAGGACCGAATGCTACTGAAGAAACACCAGCTCGACAGTTGAAGGACGCTTCTACGGGGGCCCGGTCTGAATAATGGCGCGTGCGCCTGCTCTTGATACGCAACGCGCGCCCGAGGCCTAAGATGAGACCGTAACGCGGTAACGCAGAACTCTGGGCAATATTCATCTTTGGCGAGTCGAGTGGGCCATATCTGGATACCACAAGGTTGGAGCCGCGAGTGCCAGATCATTGGACAGAGTCTGTATTGATGGCTACGAGGCGGTCGACTGATGGCCGCCTAGGATAGGAAAAGAAAAGATATCGTAGTTGATGACGGAGAAGGTTACGGCCTTGTATTAGCACATTGCCTTGTGCGCAGCCAGTTGATTCGTACTGCGGTTGCAAACACCAAGTACCACTGGCCTCAAAAATCAGCGATGGGTGGCACTGGTCGGAAAATTATCGAGGGAAATACTGAATGTGTGACAATCGGCATCAGCTACTCGGTCATCAATGACTTGTAGACTCATTGCCTTGGCGGGTCCCTACAGACCTAGAATCAGTACCCCGGGTGCTTTGAGTGCCCGTTTCAGCTGGGCATCAACCAACCGCTTGGAACTCGTGTGTTATCTATGTATACCAGCTGAATGTTCGTATCTTGTAGATCAGGACATCGGTCCCGTGTGTTTGTGACCCGTAAAACGGTCCGATACCCCTTGGAGAAAACCCAGGGGAAAGAATCGCAGCATTGAATGTGCTTCCTGCCCAGGGATGCGAGGTACGGCTTGAAACCAGTACATCGTCTAGAAGAGTACGTGTCCCCTATGCATGCTAAGGCGCGCCCAAACCTCTTTAAGTATCCGCATAACATTGTCGGTAGCATGAATGAATTCTTCACCCCGCAGGTACAAGAGCTCTGAGACGATCGCGCGACTCGGAGATGGCACATAAAGATCCATATGCGACACAGTTTCGCGTAGTAATACTTAACATGACTGCCCCTGAAATCGATCTGCCGAGCAGTCTAATGAAGTCACACGGCGAAGGGCAGTAGTCCGAGCGTAATACGAGGATTTTGTTTCGTCCCAGAAATAGAGAGAAGCTTAGAGAGACAGCTTCGCGATGCAAGGGAGCGACCTTGGCGTGTGGGGGAGTTACTCCATGGGGGAAAACTCGGCAAAATGACGGCGCTTACTTGAGCTCGGACAATTGACTCCTCTACGTACGAGCTCGCTCTCCAGCTTCATATTTCCCTGTAATATGTGATCATTTGGAACTCCTGAACGGAATTCATCTCGGCAAGGAAAGTCAAGGCTCAGATCTGGATTTTGTTCCCTGCCGTCCCAAGCGAAGGCCCGATGAAGCGAATGTCGCTAACTTCTCGACATCGAACGCAGTATTGAGAGAAGAGAATCGCATGTCTCATGCACATTTTATTATAACAGAATACAGTGTTCACGTCGCGCAGCAGCAAGTCTCAGCAGATATGTCGATTCCAAGGACGAGCGTTGAGTTGGAGTCCCCTCGGCCTGTGTTTTCCGCAGCCGTGGGCGATTTCGGATCCAATCGGATGCAACCCCGGTGTTATGTGCAGGGTCTGGAGTCGGCCGGCTACGATCTTCCTCACATCCTCGATCATGTGCGGGCATGCAAAGGGCATTTGCGGTATGCTTGGTGATGGCCAGTTACCCGCCTAAGGGAACGTGATCGCCCAAGAATTCCTACAAATGCCCAGTGCTCGCCCGCCCATCTTCATTAAACCCTCCAGCTGATTCTTCTCGCTGAAGAATCTGGGCTTCGTCGTCTCGGCCAACGTTGACTCGTCTCTTCACGACTGCTACGCTTGCATCATCTGCGCATTATGTCCACGCCGCACCACGACCTGGATGTCACCCAAGCACGATACTCGACGTCGAGCGACGTTGACGACGACAAGCAACACGACGAGTACAGAGAAAATGTTGCTAGCCAGAAGCCTCATGTCCCCACTGCCGCAGAACGACAGGAGAGGCTCGCCGCGGCGCTCGCTGCTGACCCCGGTGTCGCACCCTGGTCGTGGCGTGCCATTCAGACGCTCTTGATTGTCCTCTGTACCTGCTGCTGTGCGCCCTTTTTTATGACTATATTTGAATTTGTCTTGAATAACCATATCATCGTTGAACGCTAGGCTCTGGAGACTCTGGATTTGATGGTACTGTCATGGGTGGTATCAACTCCATGGTTCAGTACCAACAGTACTTTGGTATGTGGACTGTTATTCCCTCTGATTTCTAGAGCGGCACCTTTAACAAGCTACGAACATTTCTTTCAACCATTAGGTTTGGCGAGTGCTGGCGCCAAGACAGGTATACGATTAGCTCCTTTTTTTACTCACTCATATGAATGATGCTGATGAGAGTTCTGTAGGTATTATTTTCGGGATTTTCACCGTCGGCAGTCTTTGCGGTGCTCTCCCAGCGGGTATGTCATCTCGAGCTATTATCTCAGCCAGAAAACACTGACGATAAGATTTCATTAGCGTATCTTCCTGATAAATTTGGACGTCGGTTCTCCATGTTCTTCGGCAATGCTATTCTAATGTGCGTATCCGCCTGCCCCTGTTCTATTCGCCTCAACCCTTCGCTTAAACTAGCTTTGCTCAAAAATATTAGCGTCGGAGCAGTCATAACGGCAAACGCTAAGAATAAAAGCATGTTCATTGGTGGCCGGTTCTTGACTGGTGCGTTTCGAACATCAACTACCCATCGCTCTACAGACTCCGCTGATCCCGCATTGTATCAACACAGGATTGGGCTCCGCATGCGCTGGTGCTTCGGCGAAATCTTACTTGGTCGAGATTACATCACCCAAGTCCAGGTTCGTTGACCATCAGCGCTTCATGCTTGACTACAGCTCTAATATTTGTCTCATTTTCTTAGAGGACTGTGGCTTGGCGTTCTTAATTCATTGTAAGACCCACCTCCAATCACACTCCAAAATTAGCGTTGCTAAACAGCTCAAACAACTACAGCTACTATGTTGGACAGATGGCAGCTACAGGTGCGTTCTACGCTCCATGCGTTCTTTCGGATCAGATATTCACATTTATTTTTTAAAAGGAATGATGGTGTCCACCGGTAACTTCTACGGCTCCAAGACTGAACTCGCATGGCGTCTGCCGCTGTACATCCAAGCCGTTCCCGCAGGCTTGAATGTCATCTTCGTCTTTCTTTGCCCTGAATCGTACGTCTCTTCATTAAGGTCCTCATTTTACTCATGCACTCATACGCTCATGTGTCACTAGTCCCCGGTGGCTCTACTCACGCGGAAAGACCGACCAAGCCCGACAAATCCTAGCGAATTTGCACTCTCGGGGCTCCGATCCAAATTCGCCGCTCATTCAGCTCGAGATGGAGGAAATTGAAGAGCGTATCTCTCTCGACGGAACAGACAGTGAGCTCAAATCATATACCGTAATACTCATTCAATACTTATGATGGAATGAATCGAAAACAGAGCGCTGGTGGGACTTCCGGTCGTTGTTCACTACCAGGAGCGACAGGTACCGGTCTGCCATGTGTATCATGATCGGCGCTTTTGGACAACTTTCCGGCAATGGAGTGAGTATCCAAAAGCCATAACCCGTCCACAGAATACTCAATTCAGGTTTTATGTTTTAGCTCATCACCTATTTCCTCCCTGTGTTGCTCGAGCAAGCTGGTATCATGTGAGTGCTTCTGCATCACGATCTATTTTACATTTTTTGTCGGAAATCTGACAATCTTCTTTGTGCTTTATTTTGCTACTGATTAGTGACCAACACAAGCGGCTCGTCCTCAACTTTGTCAACTCCGTCACTAGCATGATTGGCGCTCTCATCGGCGCCTCGATCGTCGATCGCTTCGGACGAAGGAACCTTTTGCTCCTCAGCACAGGCTCTTTGGTCATTCTCCTTGCCATCAGTAAGCGCATTCCCTTCTGCCGTTTCTCGGGCAGCTTGTGTTAACATATTTGTTTGTCAGTTAACGGTCTTCTATCCAACCCGTACGGAAACTCTACCCGAGCAAATGCCGGTATCTCATTTGGTGCGCTGCCGCCGTTTGACATCACTATGCTTCTGTACGCTCATTGCGGCGGACTTTGTTTCATTGCATAGTCTACCTGTTCATGGTTGTCTTCTCTTTCGGTTGGACTCCCATGTGAGTGTTGTTCATTTATTAGCCCCATCCGCTGACTCATTGCGGCCCACTTTCGCAAAACAGGCAAGCCTTGTACCCCGCCGAAGTTCTGAGCTACCAATCTCGCGCCAAGGGTTTGGCGTTCTTGAATGTCGTCGTGCAAGCTTCGTCATGTATCAATACCTTCGGGTGCGTTCCTAGCCGGCCTACCCATTATGCTGTGACCTCGAACTAATCGTGCGTTTGTGGCACAGTCTCCCTGTGGCACTTGAGAAGATTGGGTGGAAAGGTGTGTTTATTTTTTCGTAGAACTATCGTTTGGATGATTCAATTGAAACGAAACGCTCTTAGTGTACATAATCTTCCTCGTTTGGGACTCATTCGAGTTCCTCGTGATATATTTCTTTGCTGTCGAGACCAAGGTACGTATCCCATTTCCCTCTTTGCCTCGTGCGTACCTGTTTCCGACGCACATCGCCATTTTGCGCAGGGATTGACGCTGGAAGAGATGGACGATGGTATGTTCCGCTCTGTTCCTAATCTGTTCTTGTATTATATCTCATCCCAAACCCCCTTTCCCCCTCTAGTCTTCGCACACGAGAAACCCAAAGCATACAGCATTGCCAAGCAGCGCGACTTTGTGGAGAAAAAGAAGGAGGCGGCTCGGGCTCTCAAGTCGAGCGCATAAGCTTTCTTTCGGGGGTTTGACGACGGTTATTGCTACACCACTCTTGCACTGTTGGGAGTCTTGCACATTATCCTTGTACATTTATAGTCGATGCTTTTTTTGCTTGTTTATCTACTTCACGAGAATCATGAAGGATATTTTGCGACATTAACGCACCACAAGTTCCTCTTGAGGGCGATCAGCGTGACCGGAAATAGTTATGGACGTCGAGGTTACGTAATCTAGTCTTCGCGATCCCTTGCGCTTCCCATCAAGTTTCGAACCACAAATATGTCGACCGTGCCATCAGATGTAGGGCCGCTTTCCTTGCGTACTCACTAGCTCACAAGTTTTTGATGCGATCGCACTGATACTGAAATCCTCAACCAACTTACTGCTATCCAGGCTGAATCGGGATTTCTGCAATCAGATGACGAGGCTCGGGAGTCCGAGGTCGCCGCGCCCATGGATCCACGCGTCTCGCAATCGCATCATAATGATGCCCTCCCGATCCATCGTCTCGCCAGCGAAATCCTTTCCTCCATCTTCTGTTCGGTGTGGTGCGAGAACTATGCACAGGATGTGCGCAACCTGCTCAACCTCTCGAGCGTTTGTCACCATTGGCGAGAAGTTGCACTGGGATGCCCCAGGCTGTGGACGAGAATCAAACCACTGCGACAACCTCTCTTCGACCTGATCCTCGGTCGCTCCAAACAGGCGCCATTAGATATAGAGTTCACTACGGGTTACTATATAGTACCCAAAATGCCTTATCAGGAGTACATTGCCCTCGTGTTACCTCATGCGCGTCGATGGAGGACCTGCTGCCTCCGGTACCGAGCAGATGCTGAAGAGCTCACATTTTCACCCCTCGAGTCCATGCCCCTATTAGAAGCCCTGACTATTGGGCGTATGTACGCCTGGGATAGGGCAACGGACTCCGAGCCATCGACACCACTCCCGCCCAGCTATGCGCCTCGCCTTGGCGTATTGGCGCTCGAAGGGGCTTTCATCCCGTTTACCCACCCGTTTTACTCCAGCCTGACGGAGCTATCACTATCTCGCATTTCATTCTCCAAACTGGATTCGATGCAGGGGTTACTGCATGGGCTTGAGGCATCTCCACTGCTCAAGCGGCTCCGTCTTGAAAGTTTAGAGTTATCATTCCACATCACTCCCAATTCCATTCATCCATCGACATCACTAGTTCACCTGCACCATCTCCAAGTGCTGCATATTGAGGCTATGGCTCCAGACTGGATTGCACGCTACATTCTCGCTTCCCTTGCCATCCCGCCTTGTGCGCTCATAAAGCTACTCTGCTTTCAATTCAGCGACGATACGCCGAATATGTCGACCTTTCTTCCCTCGCACGAGCACATCCAGGTCAGCCTCCCGGCTTTATCGTCCGCGTTCGCTCTGCACATAACCTTCTCCAGGAACATGATCGACTGTGATGTGGAAGGTTACACACGCGAGCATAAACAGTTGTTTGCGTTCCATTTGCTTACGCTACCAGGGCCAGGGTCGTCTGTCGTATTCGCCAACCTCGGCACGATCCTCCCAACCCCCTCCCTCCAGTCTTTTTCCCTCTTTGATATGAATTCCAGTAATCCGGCGGATGCCGCAGCGGTCGCTGACTTTCTCATTCGTCATCCGTTCATCGCACAGCTGGGGTTCGAAAAGTGTCATGAGTCGATGATACAGATCCTTCTCGACATGTCTATCTGTCCTCGATTGGAATCGCTCCGGATCGCAAAATGCACCTTGAGTCCAGGGAACATGGTTGAGATCGTGGAACTGAGGGCAAGGCCTAAATATTCGGAGTTGGAGGTGTGTGTGATCGACTCTGTCTGCAGGCTTAATACGCTCGAGGTATCTGGGTGTCCCCAATTTAAACCCATCTTACGGACACTGCGGAAACGTGATGTGGTCGTTGAATGTGAGGAGGAGTAAAGGTGCGTGAGGTCAGCACAAAGCGACGTTTTTAGACTCACAGGTTTTGAAGTGCCTGGCTTAGTTACGTTCTGTCGAATTTCGTACCATATGTGCTGTACTTCTCAGCCGCCACCATTTCGCAAGTTCACCGTTGACAAGTACCGCTCTTAAAGGGTCTCAGAAAAACCCTTCAGAGGCATACTTTTTAGGCGTAGTGGTGAGTTAATCTCTGAATGTGTATACACATGCTCGTTTATAAAATAGCGATGGTAAACTTCACATGGTTAACATCCTTACCGGTGCCCCTCTTGCGCACGGTGAGATTTGAATACGGGTGGGGAAAAGATCTTGTCCGGCCACTAAGTAACGGTGGTGTGTTCATTCCCGAGGATAGCTCCGCACAGCGGATTGCCTGGAGTTTATGGCCCATTCGTTTATTTACTACAGCCGGAGTTAGTCTCCCCAAGTCAGCTCTCTACTGAGTCTGTAATCGTAGCGTTCTTCAGCTTGATACACAGTATATACTTGTATGACACTCCCAAGTTACATAATCCAGTCTTTGTGAACCCATTGCTTAGCACCAAAAAGTTTCTCACACGTATGTCGTCCGTGCCATCAGATGTAAGGCCGATTTCTTTGCATTAGTACCAGTACTCAAGTCTGCGATGCCACCGTTACACTGATACTGACGAACTCTTTAACCAGCGTGCTATTACCCAGGCTGAGTCGGGATCTGCGCAATCTGTCCTCGTTGACGCGGCTCAGGAATCCGAGCCTGCTGTGCCCGCTCAACACGCCTCGCGATCGCATCACAATGAAGCCCTCCCTATCCATCGTCTCGCCAACGAAATCCTTTCCTCCATATTTTGCTTTGTGTGGTGTGAGGATTATGCTCAGGATGTGCGCAATCGGCTCAATCTTTCGAGCGTATGCCACCATTGGCGAGAAGTGGCACTGGGGTGTCCCAGGCTATGGACGAGAATCGAACCGCTGCGACAGCCACTCTTCGATGTCATCTTGGGTCGCTCCAAAGAGGCGCCATTAGACATAGAGTATGTTAGGAGATACTATGGAGCGCTCGGAATGCCCTTCGGGGAGTTCATTGGTCTTGTGCTGCCTCGTGCGCATCGGTGGAGGACCTGCCACCTCCGGTACCCAGTGAGCAATGATGAACTCGTATCATTCTTCTTCGAGCCCATGCCCCTATTGGAAGCCCTAACTATTGGGCATAATTTTGGCTGGGAAAGCTACGCAATGGAAAAATTGACGCCGCCACTCGCACCCGGCTATGCGCCTCGACTTGGCGCATTGGCGCTCGAAAGGGTTTTCATCCCGTTTACCCACCCGTTTTACTCCAACCTCACGGAGCTGGCATTGTCCTACATTACATTCCGCACGCTGGATTCGATGCTGGGGTTGCTGCACGCCCTCGAGGCATCCCCACTGCTCAAGCGGCTCCATCTTGAACAACTAGGATATGTATCTCACATCACACCCAAGCCCATTTATTCATCGACATCACTAGTTCAACTGCATCATCTCCAAGTCTTGCATATTGAGGCTATAGATCCAGAATGGATGGCACGCCGCATCCTCGCTTCCCTTGCTATCCCGCCTTGTGCGCTCATAAAGCTACTCTACTTTGGCGAAAACATGTCAACCTTCCTTCCTCTACGTGACCACATCCAGGTCCATCTTCCAGCCTTATCATCTGCGTTTGCTCTGCACGTAAGCTTTTTTAGGGATACCGATGTGGAAGGTTACACCTTCGAGCATGAGGAGCTGTTCAAGTTCCATCTGCACACGGTACCAGAGCTCCCTGTCATGTTTGCCGAGCTCGGGACAATCCTCCCGACACCCTTCCTCCAGTCTTTTTCCCTCTATTATATGGGTTCCGGTGACCCGGCGGCCGCTACAGCGGTTGCCGATTTTCTCACTCGTCACCCGCTTATAACGCATCTGGTGTTCAGAGGATGTCATGAGTCGATGATTCGGACTCTCCTCGACGCGTCCATCTGTCCTCGATTAGATTCTCTCCGGATTGAAAAGTGCTGCCTGAGCCCGGAGAGCTTGGTTAAGATCATGGAAGTGAGGACGAGGCCGAAAGGTTCGGAGTCGAAAGTGTGCAGGGTCGACTCTGTCCACGGGCTCGGTCGGCTCGAGGTATCTGGGTGTCCCCAATTTGAGCCCATCTTACCGTCTCTGAGACTGTGGGGAGGCGATGTGGTTGTCGAACATGAGTAAGCTACAGGTGTGTGAGATCAATACAAAAGGCAAGGTTTAGACTCACAGATCTTTCCGCTGCCCTCAGGAGCGTCCGGCTTTGTAGCTAGGCTTTGTCAAATTCGCACAATGTGCTACGCTTCCTTCCCAACTGCATCAGTCGTACACGTTCGCCATCGATTTTGAGCTGCTAGCGTTTGATACGTGTACTGGTCCCTAATCTCGGCGAAGCAGATATAGGCCTATATCATAGCTATCTCAGATTTACGGTTGACAGTGTAATATTAATGAGTCCCCTGCAAAAAAATGGTGTCGGACCACTCAGTGTACCCAGTACTACTCAGTATCCGTGCGTCCCGAAGATGCCCTGCTGGCTGGAGCCAGATCAGGGACCTAGCCAGGTCAAGTTTCAACTCGATGACCTGACACACCAAACCGGGCTGAGGTCGATCTGACTCGACACAACGCGGTCTTGTCGCATTCGCCTGCTTATGTAGAAGCACCACTTTATACGGGTCCAGCATCCAGATATCATATATCTTAGGGGCGCGATGGATCCCCATTCGTAACTCATCCAATCTTGCGCGCAGGCCTTCTGATGCGTGATAACTATCATTACGCTCTTATCTCCATGTCTTCGCCAAATTCCAGCCGCGAACACCTCCATACACGCACAGTGTCGGATTCGACGGACCACGGCAAGGTGCCCAGCGTGAGAGCCGTCGAACACGCTCCCCCGAAGCCTACGGGTGCCGCCGAGCGACAACAAAGGCTTGCTGAGGCGCTCGCGGTCGACCCGGGTGTCGAACCTTGGTCGTGGCGCGCTGTTCAGACCACATTGATAATCCTCTGCGCGTGTTTATGTATGGGCTTTTTGTGATATCGCTCTCATCTACAAGTGGGTAAATGTGATCAATGTAGGCGCAGACGATAACGGCTTTGACGGGACTGTGATGAGCGGTATCAACTCTATGGCTCAATTTCAAGAATATTTTGGTATGCCATTCACCTTCATCAAGGTCTAACACACTGCTGATGCCGCGCTATTTCCCCATGTCTCCTTAAGGATTGAAGAGCGCCGGTGCAAAGACAGGTATTTAGACTGTTACTTTTAGTAGCTTGTCGTGCGCTTTCAAATATACTTACTATGTCGTTTAGGGATAATATTTGGGATCTACACAATTGGTAGTCTGTGTACTGCTCTCCCTGCGGGTATATGATGGTGTTTATCGGACAAAAGTTTTAAACACAAAAACGTCATGAAAATTCCTGAGGAATCCCTGGAATCCCTAGGAATGACCATAAATAGTAAGAAATCCCTGCGATTCCTCAGGAATCCTCAGGAATCCTCAGGGTTCCAGAACATCGGAACCGCCTGCGTGTACTATTTGGTATACCATATGACAAACAACGGCACAGCCCCTGTGTCCACACTCAACACCTATATTACTTCGTGCCTCCGCCGTGAAACCACATACGCCTCTTGTACAATATGCCTCCGCCTTGCGTAATCCACAGCTTTTTATACGCTGAGACTTGCTCTCTGAGTCTTCAACAATACCATCATGTCCGACTACATCCCCAGTAGTAGCTCTGCCCAGAATCTGCCCGGCGTCACCGAACCCGTATTCACAGGCGGCCATGCCGCCCTCCCTCCATTTGGTTTCCCTCGAGACCCGTATATTGCCTGCAGCCGGTGCGGTTCTGCGTCGTCTTTGTCGCCTGTCGCTGTTTGCCAAGCTATCAAGGGCCTCCTTGAAAATCATGGCCGCCACTATCAGCGCGTAAGCCGCCCGATGACAGCTTTTGTATCACGATTTCAGCGCAGCTAACCTTTCCTGTAGTGCAACTGTGGGTGCCACTTGTGGCTCGAGGCGGCGTGTCCACCTGGCGACCTTCCTGAGGACATTCGCATTCGAATTGCAATCCGAGACTCCACTGCCAAAAAGGCTACTGCGCACTCAAATGCAAGCCCCTCAAGTACTGGCAAGGCTAATCGCATCCTCTGTGCCAACTCTGGCTGTCAGGTCGGCCATCATCAACGCCCCGCTCGCGCCAACAAAAGCTGCTCACGCCCGTTGCCGTTCTGCAAAGGCTGCTGCCTGGCTAGTGGCGGATGCTCATATGAACCTCACCGGCGCTCTCGTCATGCCAGCGGTAGCTCCTCCAACGCTACAGTAGCCTCATCTAGCAAGCTTAGCTTGTCTCCTGTCTCAGGCGGCCCTGCTTCCCCCAATCCAACTCCGGCGTTGCCTGTCCCTGCCTCGTATATGCGCCTGGCCCCCACGCATCTTATGGTAGCGAAGCCCGGTGTCTCAGCTCCAAATACACTACCCAGCAAAAAAACTCAGATCGCAAATATGGTTACCCTCAAAATCCACACGGTGCGTAATCCATACCAGCTTTTCAACTATGCTATTGACATGTGACTGAATATGGCTCAGGAAAATGAAACTGTCCACCCGCATCGCGTTTTTTCCCCCGACAAGGATGTCTTTGTCCTCGACATGCATATCGACCAGCTAGCAAAGCTTAACATCATCTTTGATACAATGGTCCAGTGGTTCGATCCCGCGAGCAACGAGTGGGTCACTCAAGGTGTTGACGCTCCAATCGAGATCCCAAGCAATCGGATTATCACATTGGCACGCATCGGTGTAGTCCCTCCTCTTTTCTCTCCTGAGAAAGGGAAAGGGAAAGCCCCTCAACTCTCGCGCGATGTGATCCTTGACATGCCTAATAGGCCGGCCAATGCAGCTCCCTCCTCTGATGAAGAATACGACTGCGACTCCGTTGGCTCTGCCACTCACACTAAACGATTTCCTCTTATGTATGCGTGCGAGATGGTACCCGGTCTCCAGGTGTTGAGAGACAAATTCCCCAGCAATCGAAACCGAACAACGCTTCCGGAGGAATTCCCGCGTGTGTTCCTTGGCTGCTCCTTCAAGGCATCTACCTACCAAAAGCACCGGGGTGCATGGCGCAAGGCAGATGAGTATGGTATCCTTGAGCGCTACGTTGCCGCAGGCAAAACTGCCGATGGGCTTTGGGCGAGGCTTGTACAAGAGGTGGAAGCTCGCAGGGCACTTGAAGATGGTGCGTCGGCATGGCCAACACTGCTATTATCATTAAGTACTCAGCTGACAGGGGCCCCGCTCTAGTAGACGAGATTCAGGAGATTGAGCCACCCCAAGGAGCCGCGCCAGCAAACAGTATTATTGAACACGCAGTCTTTAAGCATGAATGGAGAGAATTTATCGATGAGCATACAGGTGATGCCGACTTTGGCGGCGTGTTCCATCCCGACCAGGTCTTCAGCATATTCCAGGAAAGTCTGCCGCTTTGCGTTGGCTCGCGCAAAACAGTCTATCGGGTACGTCTTGCAGCTGCAATGTCTATAAAACCTACTTCTCACAAATGCATGATAGATCACATTTGACGACCAAGAATCTGGCGCGCTGATGACCTATGTTGCAAAGCAATACAACCAGGGCTACCCTCCCAAAAACAGCTCCGACATGCGTCTTGTGGCTCCTCCATTCAGCTTGAGCAATTTCTATAGGATAGATGCTGAGCACTTTGCTCGAGGCAACGAGATTGTCCGTGAATTCCAACAACTGGCACACAGTAAAAGCATGGTGATATACAGTACGTCCAATACTCTAGCGCAGACTCGGTTTGCCAGCTCATCTAACACAAATGCTTTTTAGACTTCTCGTTCGCAAACACCTATCTTTTTGAGGCACCAAGTGATGATGGTGAAGGTCCCTACTGGCAGTGCCAAGCCATGCTCGATATGACCGCCTCTGAAGACGTGGCTGTGACTGGGACTGAGGCGATTGGTGTCCTCTCTGGCCTTCGCGCACGAACCCTCAACGCATTTATCCATTATACTTATTGGGACTTGAATAGCTCAGTCAAGAGATACTTTGGCTTTGAATATGACAACAAGCCTCACCTCTGCTTTGACAATCTCCAAGGTAAGTAACGTCATCTGGCTTCACCAATGCAGTGGTTTCAAGGTAGACCGTCTTTTCCATTATCTAGGCTTCGATAATGGGACATCTGTCACTCTTGTTGATATGACCACCTACACCAGCGTAGGGTATGTCAATATCAGAGAAAATCCACCACACTGCATATACTGAATGTGCACGAATTTTACCAGTGGTGAATTTTATCACTTCGCACAGAAACACAGCTGCACAGCTATGTGCACGCAGTTGGGTTTGCCGCCTGCGTCTACCATTGCTTGATTGTGCTCCTCACGCACGCTGAACTGATAATTCAAACCACTCCTTTGCTCAACATGTACATACTGTCTTTACTGTTCTCGACGTAATCTATATTTGGTTATTGTCGTGACGCTTTTGCTGTATCACATATCAGTGCACGAAATGTATGGCATTGAGATGAGAAATAAGTAAGCCTATGGTAATCAACTACGCGAGTAAAGCCTCCTTATCCATGAGTATTGGGGAATGACCATCACGCCTGAGCTGAGCTACCGTAAGCCTATTTCTCCGCTTAATCATCTCATCTAAGAAAAAGTTGAATCGGACCACCTCCATATCACGAACAATTGCCTGAAACTTGCCAAACCATCCATTAGTCTGCTCGGCAATTGATGTGTTAAAAACCCAGTGTCCATCATGCGTGATAATCTCCGGGAATCCCGCAGGGTTACAATGCAGCTGACAGTGTATGTCACTCGCCTTGTGCTTCGCATTGTGGTGAAAAACGTCAACGGGCATTGCTGTATACCTCCAGTGCTCTTCATGTCGGTTTCGAACATAGCGCCAAAGCTGGCAGTTATTGTCATAGAAAAAATACTCCGGCATTGCCTGTGTAGTCGGGAAAGTCTTGCGAACAAACTCCTGCATAAAGCGGTGAGGATGTGTTGCCAAAAGTCTCGCGCGGAATAACTTACCTCGACGGCTGAGATAGCTTCAGAGCCGAAGCAAGTGGTCCTTGACACAATAACACCACAAGGTCGCATAATTAGCTGCTCGTTGCTCGTCCGTTTCCTGGCGAATTGTGCGCGTAATCTTTTCCCCATCTTGACCTCTGGGTCAGACGATGACATATCGGCATTGTCGTTGTCGGCACCCTCGATGGTCGAGCATTCTTCAGCAAGCGTAACCGGGTCAACTGGCATGGTATCGAGTGACGATGTGAATGCGCGAGCAGCCTCAAGTCTGTTGCGAAGTACAAACAGTGACTTGCCACGAGCGTAGTACTGTTTTTCGAGCGCCCGGTGCTCCGGATTAGGACATGTGCGGTGTGGAACCTCCCTCAGTATGTCACATCCTTTTGCTGCGCAGATATCGGCCATTGACACATGCTCATGACACCAGAACGCCCGGATGTTAGGAAGCGGGTTACGGCAATTGTGGACACCACAGCAATAATGCCCAATCGTGTCACCATCCGAGACGGCAGCCTGCATTTTGACTATAGCACCGTAAGTAAGCAGCAAACTCACCAAAATGAAAATAACCAACCTGTGTCACCGTGAACATTGGTGGAAAGCTTGAGGCAAATGTCGCATGCGTGCGCCCAGTACTCTTGACCTGTCCCTTCCATTTGCTTGTTTCGCGCCTCAAGGGCCGCATCCAAGCGATGAGACTGTGTGATGTTGTCATGAGGGAGGGACAGTGTCGTATTTTGCTCCTCATGGTGACGCAGAAGTGAGTACAGAAGGAATCCATCGAAAGCAAACACGGGCGTAAGCCGGAGTGACGTCTGCCATTTGCCGTGGTGCTTGTCGTCGTCCTCGTCGTCTTCTAAAGTAGGCGTACAGCCATGGTGCTTTGCATTCAGCAGGAACGGATCTGAATCCTTCATGTTATAAACTCGCGCGCAATTGGTTGCAGACACCCTGTGAATTGGTTCGGATTAGACTAGATCGCGGCAACTACTGAGATAGTACATACCAGGCAAGGAACATATATGTAGTGAACGATTCAAGGAGGCTAGACTCAATATAATAATGCATGGCCACCTGGATCACATCGGGCACGCCGCCATAGTATACGCGAGTTGAAGTTGCACTGTCAACTCGATAGTTGTGATAATAGCTGGTGCGGCAGCCTAGAGGATAGAATTCTGTTAGAGGTGCCACGGCACATGGGTTTCTTCAGAATGGCGGACCTCGACAGCGCAGTGAATGAGTAAAAATTGGCAATGCGCCCTCGCTTGACGTGAATAAAGTAGCTTTATGCTTGAAATGGTCGGTTAAGCGCGCGCCGTACATCGGACAGTTTGTCACAGCACAAGCACGATATGGCGGGTAGACATCTCGGTATCCTAGAATGTAGCGACCACGGGGTTGATAAAGAATAACGGATAGGGCGGCAAACGGCTGCCTACCTAATTGCCTCTCGAGCCCATGCTCCATGAATGCTTCAATATCCTGCTTTGATGCTTGGTACGGAATGGCAAATGACCAAGCAAAATCGCCTAAGATATCCCAGAGGATCTCTACCTCAACGGTGTCAATGTCGAGCACCTTGGACAAGAACCCGATAACAGATGTCGGCAGCGATGGCGGTTTTTCAAGAACAGACGTGTCAACGATGGCGTCTCTTGTTAAGGAGATGAAATTGACGAAGCGCATGGCCGTGGAGAATTTCAAGGAGTTTTCGTGAGTAATTTTGATGAATAAGTCCATGTCGGCGGCGCGTGGATGGGCAGCCTCAGCTACGATCACCACCGTAATCGCGGTTCCAAGTGGCTGTGGCTCCCCTGGCCACATCTCTTGCATCCGGCCTGCCGGCCTGCCGATATAGTATACCATATAGTATACCCAGGCGCTTCGAATGTCCTCCAGGGTTCCTCGTGAATCTCAAGGAATCGCAATGACAATAATTTTCAAAACCTTCAACAAATGCAAAGCAAATGCTGAGTCATCCGTGCTGTGCACCCGGGCAGGCAACCGGCAGACTCGGCCGCCGAGCTCAAGCCGGCGACCCCAAGCTATCGGCCCTGGCGCCACTCAACACCAGATGGGGGACATTAATGGAGATGGGCACAAGGGAGCAGCCTCAAGGCCCCCATATGCATATGGGGCATGGGGGAATTATTTTATTGGGATTACTGAGCACCCATGAGAATATGAGAGAAAAATATATACATCTTGAGTGTTCTGGGCCACTGATTTCTTCTGGCTGGGTTCTCAGGCCTCAGTCAGCTTATGGAGCACACAATAGCTGGG